>JAUIRK010001057.1:932500-1210361 GCA_030549495.1 Nectonema munidae
GAAAATAAAGTTGGAGTTGATGTGCTAGAGCTAGACCAAATGGTTAGACAATATTCTGTCAAAGCAAGTAGTAGAAAATGGCCAATACAAATTTTTACAATATTTTGGATTTATCTCTTATAAATAGCTGGATTATTTATAAAAAGATTTGCAACTATTCAATAAGCAGAAGGGACTATATTCAAAAAGTTACAGGAGAAATTTGTGGCATAAAAAATGTTTTATTAAGCATTTTCTATAACTTTAATTAATGTGCTTATTTTTTGAATAAATAAAATTTTAAAACTATATTTTTTCCTTGCGTCAATTGACGCACTTTGGTCTTTGAAGGTTGATTTTATGAGTGGTCCTTCTAAAGAAATAGCAATACATCCTAAACAAGTTTAAGTTGATTCAAAAGGATAATCAAAAAAGGAAAAATTAACCTTGCTTAATAAAGAAAACAAAATACAATATAAAATATGAAAACATTGATAGAAAGGTTTTTAAATTAATACAATTAAAAAAATTTCACTCCCCCCCCCCTACATCATTTAAATATTGGAAAGTTTTGCTTTAAAAGTACAAAACATTATTTGTATTTTAAACAAAAACATAGTTTATGCTTTCTTTGCATAGATTTGTCAAATAGAAGCAATCAGAGCATGCAATAAAACGCTTCAAAATGAATCCATTATACATTTGAAACTTCTAGAAATATCAAAAGTTTTTAAGTTAGAGCATTTTTCAAAACATTAAATCCTTTAGTATTTCAGTGTTTTTATTTAAGCAAAATAATTTATTTGCAGGCAATGTTGTGTATTAATGCAGAAATGTATTAAAAGATTCAACAGTATAGAACACAATGTTGGAACACTGCTTGAAATTAAGTTTTTAGTTTATATATATATATATTTGTTGTCTAATTTTTCATATCATTTATTAATACTTTATTTATATATTTTTTGAATATTGAGAATGGTAAGGATGAAGGGTTCTCATATAATATTTAATATTGCAAAATATAAACCAGGAATATAGTAAGATAGTAGATAAAGCTGTAAAAAGAGTATTTCGACTCTATGAGTTCTTTTCAACATATGTCAAGCGAAAAGCGGACGGAAGGCCTTCTGATTTCTGATATATGGAAGCCGTTTTATCCGCTTTGCGGTTGACCTAAGGTGAAAGACTGATAAAGTCAAAATATTCTCCTCAATAAAGGTTTTACTATATTTCTAGTTTATATATTGAGAATATGGCGAATGCGAAATGAAAATCTTTTGTATGCCGGATTTGTATAAAAACAATACAATTTGTCTAACAAAATTATTGATTGGATATTCTAAAAAATATTGCTTGTTTTTCCTCATAAGTATAGAAATATAGTTAGCCTCTAGTCCATTTGATACAAAACTTAGGATTAATTATGAGACAAAGAAAAATGTTTGAATATTACAATGATCATTAAAAATGAAGCAATTTAAATTTTGAATAAACTTCTTACTGATATCCAATGTTTTTCCTTGTTTAACGTCTGCGTGAAGATTATTATAGTTTATTCGGATTTCCCCCTTAAAGGCGGAAAAAATCATTGGGATGTAGAAATAAGCTTTTAAAAAGAGCGAAGAAAAATACCAAGTTCCCCTGAATGAGCTTAGCAACGTCAACTTTGCTCATGTTTTTGACAGAAGTTTTATTAATGGAGACTATTTCATCGCCAGCAGCCAACACTCCACACTTTTGGGCTGCAGTATTGTCGAATATCTTAAAAATGACAAACAAATTCAAAAAAGAAAACATACTTCACTTCTTGAAAAGCATATTCACCTGATTTATCCATGCTTATGAACAAAATGCATCAAGAAGAATGATTCCCAGATAAACTTATGGGAGCACAAAAGGCGTGGAGAAACAAAATTTTTAGTTATTAACCAAAATTAATTATTTGGAACTTGATTTTTCATTACAAAAATAATTCTAAAGATGGCCAAATTTGCATAAAATCTCGGGACGCATATTAAGCAGTAATGAAGGATCCCACTTCTCTTTTCAACCTTTCAGCTCTACTCAAGGCAACTTTTAGAGAAGAGAGTTATTAACAATGAATTTATTCTTTACTGCTGATTTATGTTTATTGAAAGTCGGGAAATTCTAGGGGCTTACAATGACTTCTTATCTGTGGTCAGTTCTTTCTCAGGCTCATATTTACTTAGTGTATTGTCTAATTCACTGGTTCCTAAACTGTGGGTCATGACCCCCAAACTCACAAGCACTCTTCTAGGGTTCATGGATTGTTCAAGATTTTGAGAAAATTTTTTATATTTTGAGATTTTTCTTATTAATCAGAGAAGTCTCTCTAACAACACAGTTAAGCAGCGCATTGATGACATGTTCCACTCTAGTCTCGTTGGCAAAGATGGTTGGTGTCTGCTCGAAGTATAACGGCTCAAAAATAGCATTAGTGACTCGGGTCAAGAAAAAGAACCCTTGTGCCATTACAACACACTTCCTGATTCACCGTAGGGTTCTTGCCTCTAAAACATATTCTGTGGTGGAAGAATGATCCGCTTCGCAACCATATTAAACCTTACCAGATTAAACCATATTGAACTCAACACCAGAGCTTTTCGTAATTTGTGCCAAGGCATGGATTCTGCTCACAAAGACTTCTTCTTTTACACATCTATTCAAAAGGGAAAGTTCTCATTTGTAGTTTAGAGTTTTTTTAATTCTCTTCAAAAAGATTTCAATTTAATGTCTATAACCTTTTTATCATTAAATTGATTCAGAAATTGAATTTAAAAAAAATTCCAAATGTATGTGGTTTAAAAATGTTTCTTAAAAGGTTTTGGTCCTTTACAAACTAATTTTAACGTAAAATGAAAAATTTCATTCTTTAATTTTATTGAATTTTTCAGCCTTTTTCTATGAGCTGCATAAATACAAGGCTTGAACTAAAATGATGTTTTTGCAATGTTGCACACCAAAAAGGGTGTTTGAATTTATTTTTTAATTTAATCTAACATATATGAACGTACCAATTTATGAAGTCGAAATCGGAGTCGCAATAATTATTCCGACTCCTTCTCAAAAGGTCCGATTCCACCGACTCAGACTCTACAACCCTCACTGAAACGAAAAGCAAATTACACGCAATTCATGGAATAAGCATGATGACCTGCAATGCAACATCACACGTCATCATCCATATCTCTACGCCTTAACTCTATTTAATTCCAATGTTTCTGAATAACGCTGGATTTGTTCCAATATCTGCGATGAGGGGGATAAAACAAAACCATAAAATTTAATTATATTAATTCACAAAATAATATTAAATTTAATCTGAAAACTCAAAAAATAATTAATGTCTAAAACATTGCGCCTTGAAAATATTTTTTTTAACTAAAAAAAGTTTAAAAAAAAAAGTTACGCGTTCCATGCGACCTAGGGCTGACAGATATCACGGTTTTCTGAGATTTTCCAGGTTTTGACGTCGCTTAACAAAGGAATCCCATAGGATTTATAGGAATCTATTTTTCTTTCACTAATCTTATGTCAAAAAAAACGAGTTAAGAAAAATTTTACTCCAAATGATATTGTTTATTTCTTTTTTTTTGGTATAAAAATTCATTGTTAACCTTTAAAGTACTTTTCATATTAATTATTGTTGTTCTTGAATTTTTCCAATACCATTTTTGTCGATCTTTAAAAACGTCAAACTATGGCCGCCCTCATGGAACCCCATGGCGTTTCTAGTGTTAAATCCAATCGAATTACAGTTAACTCCCGATACCTCGAAGTCCTAGAGATGTTGAGTTATCGGAAGTTCGAGTTAAACGAAGTTCCAGCGTCATGTAGTACGATGTTCCCAATTTTGATAAATGAATACATTTTTGACATGTTCTGTGATACTAACAATGCAGGGGCGCACATCCGGAGGGCGACCCCCACCCCCCTCCCCCCAAGTGTTTTCAGGCGGGCGAAAATGACCTTCGCCCCCCCCCCCCCATAATATTCTACAAGAGTTACTGCTTGTTTATAAAACATGTATGATGATCGCATTATAGGATGTAAGGGTTCAGACTAAACACCCCAAATAATTCTAAACCACTACAAAAAAGAGGGTTAGATAAAAATCCCAAAACACCCAGAAATAACCGAAAGCACCTCAAAACATTACAAAACACCGCAAAAATCCCTAATCACCTCAAAAAATTGCAAAAAACGACAAATATTTCTAAGCACTACAAAAAAGATCCTAAAAATTCCTTAAAACTTTCGAATTTTTTTTACGGTTTTTAGTCTAACCATCTTTTTTATAATGCTTTAAAATTATTTGCCGTGTTTTGTCTGACCGTAGGATATAATGATCATTCGAATACATGATAATGTAAGATAAGAGAATAAAAGAGGGAATGCAGACTTTCGAATCAAACATCATGTGCTCTGAAATTCCTATCAAACATATTTAAACCATGTCAATTTACCCTTTGAGCTGTCTCCGCCATGCCAAATTCGCGCTTTGAGAGTGAGTCGCACTGCTCTCTCCAACTCGTCTGTGTTAGTATTTCTCTGTCACTTTTGTCTCTCTTCACAACACTTCACGACAGTCACTGACGATCATTGAAGCAATAATTTTTTATCGAACCAACTCTAAATATTTTCATTTATCACAGTGTCTCCTCCTTATAGTATTTTTGAGAAAAACACACGATCCACAAGATTTTCTCATCTTCTGTCACAGTAATTCTATTTCTCTTTCAGTCTCCTCTGTTTTTCTCTTCCGCTTTCTCTGCTAAAACTCGATCATTCATTCAAGCTCTCTTCTTTAACTCAAGTTCTCTTCTCTTGTTTAAGCTCTCCGATCTCATTCAGCTCTCTTCTCTCCAGTGACGTAGCTAGGGTGGGGCATGAGGGGCCATGCCCACTCTCCTATGTACTTCATGGTGCCCCCATGCATCTCATGCGATATCAGTTTTCGAAAATTTCTACAATGAAAGGATCAAGAAAGTATAAATAATGTTGCTCAAGTTTTTTGTTTTTAAATTGTGCTCCCCACCTATCAACTTCTTTCTGGCTACGACACTGCTTCTGTCTAATTTGCATTTAGAGTTAAATTAAAATAGTTTTCAATCGTTATAATTTTATATCAATGAATATTGTTAGATTCGCGCTAAGAATTTTTTTTCAACAAAAGTCACTTAATTTTTATCACTACGTTTGTTACATTTGAAAATTTTTATTTTTTCAAGTCAAGAAATTTTTTTTCAATAACTATTTGGGAATGAATATTTTGACTAGCTATTCAGTAAGTAAAAATATTCTATTTGTTTAATATTTGAGCAGAGATATTTTTTATGTTCGATTGTTAAATTTTATAAGTAACACTACATAATTAATTCAATCATTTTTTAAAGAAAATTTGTTGATTATTATAATAAAAATATAATATCGAAACAAAATGTTTCAGTTGCTAAAAATGTACTTCTATTTATAACAGCTGTCAGAATTTTATTTGTGAACAGAAATATTCAAAAAAAAAACGCAATGATTTTCTTTTCTCATATACTATGATTTTTATGATTTATGTTTGTTTAAATAATTTTATAAAAAGTGATTAAACTACCATTTTTGTATACTATGATTCCTTACAATATGTATACTATGATTCCTTACAATATGTAAAAAATACAAGTGCTACCAAATCACCCTATACGGGTTAGCTACTTAAACGTTGGCTTTTGAAGCTTATAAAAATTTGAAAATATCAAATAAACTCTCATTCTTTATGCCTTGTATTATTTTGAAATTATTCTGAGAACAGACGGTTCTATTTTAAAATAGTGAAAATTGTTTTATTAGTTTATTTTGTCTCCTTTCTCTCTTATGTTAATTATGTAGCAAATTTTTCAATTTTAGGGTGTATTTTCATTGACAAGGCACGGATGTACCGCTTATGTCAAACTATGAACAAATTGGTATCGATGAGGAATCGAATCCAGAGGCCTCCGTGCTGAGTCCATCATCTCAATCAACCTGTCATGCACCCATAGAGTATGCTGCAAGGGATACGTCAAATTACTTTTCAAAAAACTTAAGTTATGCTGTAAATTTTTTTCGTTTTTCTTGAAGCTCTATAACTCTTTCTGTTAGACTTTTTTTCCCTAAGTTATTATAAAAGGCAAATCATTGAAAAATGTTAAAAGTTATTTTACTTTTTGTAGCTTGCACCAATTTAGCTTTTAATTGAATGATGCTGAGAAAAATAAAATAATGCAATCTTAATTTATTGTTTTATTTTTGTTTGCACAATTATAACTTCATTTTATACCCTTGCCCCTGAATCAATCACATTTTTTCATATAAACATCGCAGGGTGTCTAGTAGACTCTTTGCCTTCAGACTACAGTCACTCATATAAAACTATCCAGCCTTCAGTTATTTGTTTTCAGTTGTTTTCTTTATGAATGAAATATCGTTTCCTCAATTCCTGTAATATGCCTGATAGACTACTTCATTTTCAAATGAAAAGCTTATTGGCTCCCCCAACAATTTTGGATTTTTTTAAACTAGTGTATACACGATATGCAAATTTAATTAAAATATTTTCGCTTGAGGTATAGTATTTAAATTCACCAATTTTGTAAAAAAATATAAAGTAGTCTTATAAATTTAGGACTTTAGGTATGCGCTGGATACACTCTATTTTAAAGGATTACTTGAATATGGTGCCTGATCAAAACGTCCGAAATCCAAAACGCCGAAACCGAAACCCCCGAAAACCAAAAGGTCCGAAACCCAAAGGTCCAAAAATTAGATTAACAGTATCTGAACCCTAAAAAACATTTTTTTTTCGAGAATCAAAATTGTTGAAGAAAAAACTGAAAAATTGAGCACAAAACTTTTTTTATTTAAAAAAAATTCTATTTCTAGTTTTTTAGTTTAAAACTTTACAGATTTTAGATTTAAATGAAAAATGCACTATAATCAAGCGTGTCTTTTTACTAGAATAGATAAAAATTCATTCCAATCTCTTAAAATCCATTCAAATCGTGTAGTTTTAAAATAAAAGAATTATCGACACTGAAATATGGACAAAACTTTTCAATATAATTTAAAAAAGCTTATTTTATATCAAAATTGAAAAATTTTAAATAAAAGTTTCAGACCAATACAATCCAGTGATGGAACTACATATTACCAACTTTGATGAGTAAGAGCGTGTTGAAATTATGCAAAGCTTTAGTTCGTTATCAGATAGATAAGTTCGACATGTAATACTTGAAAACATAAGAAATCAAACAGGCATGAAGGATTATACTAAAAAATTTCGTTTTGTGAGGTTATGATTTCTAGACGTTTTGGTTCCTGACGTTTTGACTATGAACCCTTAAATATTTGGTTCCCGTGGTATTTCTAGACCACTAATTTTGAAAATTATAACAAAAAAATTTCGCCCCCCTCAATAATTTTAAGGATGTGTGCCCCTGTGCCAATGCACTAATTTAAAAGAACAAAACTTGAGATAAAATTTTTTTGATATTATCAACAGGAATGAATAAAAAAATACGATAAAGTACATGAAAAAGATGTTGACACTTAGCGTTTCCCCATTTAAAGACAATAATAAATCATGTCATAATAAAATAAATGCTGCAAATGTCTCAGTGTTGAAAATGTTCGGTACTTTTTTGTTATCTCTCCCCACCCCCCACTCTAAAAAAAATTTTTAGTGAATGATTTACTTTTTTACTGCTTCATCAACATTTCTATTATTATATATCATTTAGAATTTTTTAGAGTGGGAAAGAGATAACAAAATTTTTTTAGTAAATGATTTACTTTTTTACTGCTTCACCAGCATTTCTCTGATTATTATATAATATCACTTAGAATTTTTTAGAGTAGGAAGGAGATAGCAGAGATATACTATTCTTATTCTTATTCTGAGAAATATTCTGTTCTTTCAATTTTAGAAAATATCGTCTGCTTTTTAAAAAAAAATTTTAGAGTGGGGGGGGGGGGGAGATAACAGAAAAGTACCAAATGTTCTATAACGAAATGAATGAATACACAAGTGATTCACACTTCTATTGATTTATCACTAAAACTTGGTATTCAAAGCCTCTAGTATATTTAACAATACAATGGACTCACGCAAAGCACAGAAAATTCTTATTGGCAATACTTGAAGCTCGAGTTACCCCAAATTCAAATCATCTAGGTTGACATCAAAACTCGCATGAATTATTTCGAATTAAAGGGAATTTCGACTTTCTGACTTTGAGTTAGAATTTAGCATGTGTGAGATATGCCTGTGACTGCTATTCGACTTCGGACAAGTGGAATTTCGACTACTCCGACTTTGAGTTATCGGGAGTTTACTGTAATTCAAATATTTATATTTTAATCGAATATAGGGCACATATTCGTTATCTCCCTGACCCCCCCCCCCCCCCCAACTAAGAATTTTTATTCTTATAATGTATATTACAACCATTAATATGTTGTATGATAGGGATGATATATTAACCAAATGACTTTTGAATAACTAGTTAGTTGGGTATATAGTTTGTTCGTTAGTTGGTCAGATAGTTATGCATATAGTTAGTTCGTTAGTTATATGAATGGTCAATTAATTACTTTTAAAAGATATAGTTATTTTTTAATAAAAAATGTTTTAAGTTACAAAAAAAATTATTTTGTTATTTACAAGTTGGTGTCAATTTCCATATATAGTTAATCAGAAACTACTTTTTAATAGTGATTAGAAGGGGGAGATTACCAATAAGTACCGAATTTTGAACATACATGCTAAATTTAGTCTGACTTTAAAAAAAGGAAGTATCTAAAATATAGATCCGAAAGTTTTTTGATATTTAAGAAAACATGTGTCAAAAACAAATTACAAAAAAAAGAAAAAATATATATATTGAAAGTTGATGATTTTTACCTGAACGATGTAAATGCAAGGACAGAAAGGCGCACCACCTCCGATGCTGATGCCTATCATATTGGAATCGCCTTTATTAATGCACACAGAACCAGAAGTCACCGCCATCCCCCTAGAAAAAGAAAATAACCCCAACTTATTCATGGAAAAAGGCTTCTTGAAAGAAAACATTGAAAGTGAAAGAGAGATAGAATGTATTCAAATTTATTCAAATTGAAAAATTTGCGTATGAGAGAAATTTTATGGTTAAGCCGACAGCGAATAAATTTGCAACGTGATTAGAATATTTTTTCTCTTGGTGTATTTGATGATTTTGATTCAAGAGAGGTAAAAAACTTAATCTGTTCTAAATGTGATTTAATTAGTTAAATACAACGCAAAATATATATGTTCTAGAAGGCCTATTCAGATTTAAAATGTTTTAAATAGCATTAAAATACTTTAAATTGTAGAATTTTTACACAATCTTAACCAAATTTAAGTGACAATGGTGTATCCAAGGGGGTTTCATAGAAGGCAAGATGAATTTTATGCCTTCGTAAAAATATCACTAAATGAGTTGTGTATATGCGATTTAGTAGGATAATTAAAATTAACTTGTATTTTCAGTATTAAACAAATTTTTGGAAATTTCCGAAATTTAAAAGTTTAGACGTATTCTAAAATAATTTAAAGAACAAATAGCTTAGTTAAATTATTGATTAGATTCATTTTCATTTAGAATCATAGATTTGCACCACTTTTTCTAAATTTTGAACAGAAGATTGGTTATAAGTTCCACTGGATATTAAACCAATATCTAAGCAAACCCATTCATGACTATACATACATATAAAAGAAATCGGTAAGTTTTGAATAGAAAATTTCTTTTAATAAAATTGAGCTGGATAATTCAGGATATTTAAAATCTTATCTACCAGTGTTGGTTGATTGGTTCGTTGCATATCAAATCACTATCATCAACAAGGCTATATGTTCGCATTGCTTTGAGGATCAAACCCCTGTCTTCAATTATTCAGAGAGGTACACGCTAACAACCATTGAGGGTATAGTGGGTACTTATGGGTCATCTCCCCCCACTCAAAAAATTTTTTTTTAATTTTTTTCAACTTAATAATTTTAATTATACAATTAAACATATATTGTATTGTATGTATATAAACATTGTGTTGTATATTGTATATATATTCTATATATATATAAATATATATCGTATGTATAAAATATGTATTGTATGTAATAAATATGTATTGGACTCCTGTTTAAACAAGTAATTTATTATTTTTACTCATCGTTTAAATTCAAATAAAAATTTTTAGAGTGGGGAGGGGGGAGATAACCCATAAGTACCGTATAGTGTAATAATTAAAAAAATATATATATATTATAACAATGATTTACATCTTATCCTCATATAATCCAAGCTCATCGTACATTTTTGTTAATATATAAAAAATGTATTCATTTTGTAAACTGTAAGGAAAATATATAAAAATATATTTTTTTTTTAAAATATGTGTTCTTTTTTTTTTGTAAGTTGTTTGATGCGTCATCATACATAAGCCACATATGCTGGTTTACAGGCAATCGTTTTATAAAATACTTTTAAGAGAGTAATCAGATTTAGGGTTATTAAAATTTTCAAACTAATTATAGTTCACAATTCCTCGATGAATAGTTTGGTGAAACATGATATTTTCAGAAATGCTTTCCTCATAGTTCGATAGAAGCGGCGCAATTTTGACTTTTCGATGAAAACACCCTATGGTACCATTATACTTTCTCTTGGTGTGTGTATTGTTTTATGTATTACAGCAACAAGAGCTAAATTTATTTCTGCAGGAAGAATATTAAAAATCTATACCTTCAATGATATTCTATTTTTAAGGTGCGTAATAAATAATAAAATTTAGTTATTAATCATACATCATAAAAATTCAATCTATAAAACTGTATCATTTAAAGTATATTATTTATTAAAATAAAATAACTATGTGTTAATTTGGGCAGTTGAGTGTTTAAATGTAAACTTACAAATTTGGTGCGAGTTTAAATTTATAATTGGTGATTTTGTGCGGGTTTAAAAATTTTAAGTCCAGGACGATTGCGGGTATTTTTATTCTTTTTATTAAGGATGTATGGGTGTTAAAATTAATAAAATACGGAATGGAAGGGTATGGATAAATTTTTACAACCCTTACACACTTAAAATTAACAATTCACACAAAAATTCATTTAATACAGTATGCCACTCTTATCTTTTGAGATTGTCATGTCAATGATGCATAATGCTTTTTGATTTGCGAATTAAATAGGAAATATCCTATACACACATAGTGCAACTTTGCTTAACTTTTTTTATATACTTTAAAGCTGTTATTTTTTGAAGTAATTAAATATGATAGGTTATTTTAATAATAGATCCGTTTATGTTTTTGCTTTACCGTTGTTTTCCCTTTTATTTTAATCAACATTATTTTATAAATTTCGATTCTTCTATCAACATTGAAGGATTGAAATTTTTATTAATTAGGGGTAACGTTGAATGATATAAACAATCTTCTTCAGCGTTTTATATCCTATTGATAGAGCCAATCTTGGACTATTATCTTCCAACACTCGCCCGCGCACTTCTCGCAAAATTCACTTTCTGTTCTTGCTCTGGACTTTTCCATCCTCTACCGATCTATCACCAATTATAAAGTTTCTTTAAAGATGATATCTTCAATGAGTAAGGCCTTTGGCCTCAAAAGATAGAAACCTTCCGATCTTAAAATGTAAATCTTCCATTCTAGATCAAGTTTAAGGGAATATAAACAATTAAAAAGGCGCTTACGCTACTCAGTTCATAGGTAAGCCAAGCTCCATTCAACGATGGGAAGTTAACCAGAGGGCTAGGCCACAGCGCTGCCGAATTGGCAAAACGCAGTTACTCCTTCCATGATCAACATCATCGAAAAATACGCACTATGTAGGCCCGAATGGTGCTCTGTGGTAGATGAACCAAGCCTACAGAAGGCTTGGAGATCGAATATTTTTCTAAAAAACAAAAAACCTCAACTCACTGGATGAGTCAGAATGCTTTATATTCAAATAGAGCAAACGGATCATCTCGAAACCAAAGTGATGATTAGAAAACGAAACAGACGAACTCTGCAAGCGACAGAAGAACTCCCACGTGTGTTATTAATTATTTTGCTATTTGTTAATTTTTTTATTCATACAAATCTTTCTTGTGGCCATGAACTATCTCTTTGTTGTTGTGTTCAATAAAGATATTTTATTAATTAATATAAAGAAATTAAATTGGTATGATTCTAAATAGTATAAAATAATAAAGTGAAAAATCTTGTAACTAAAATGGTAATTAAAAATAGTTTTTTTTCTTTTTTTTACAATCTATCTAATATTGTTTTGTCATAAAATTTATGAATTTGATCATAAAATTTTTATCCTTAACTATCCCACAAATGATTCAAAGAATCTTTCCAATGTTTGATTATCCTTATCCTTAAAGATTTTTTGGTGGAGAAAAGTTTTGTTCTTGTTAAAACTAAACTATTCATATTTCTAAGATAGTATTTCTAATGGGATTAATAAAAATACGAAAAATATTGTGCCTCACATTTACACCAACGTTATAATTTAAAAGGAAATTGAACTAAGTTTTCTTGAATTTTTTTAATTATGTTTGTTTTTTTGAATAATGTTTCTATAAGAAAAAATATTTTTTTTCAACAGACAAATAAAAATTTTTAATATTTAACATATATGGGTTGAGCCTCAATGGTTGTTAGGGTGTACCTCTCTGCTTAACAGTTGAAAGTCAGGGGTACGATCCCCAAGACTCCCAACTCTAAAAACAAATGCACAAAAACTGAGATTAACCATCTTAAGCATAATGCGAGCATATAGCCTTACGGCTGAAAGTTCTTTGATATCTCAAACCAACCAACCAAACAACCAACCAACAAACATATATGGGCCTTTTAGTTATCTCCTAAATTTAAAACCACTAATATTTGTGATTAACCATCCTCAACCACAATGGGAGCATATAGCTTGAAAACTGAAATTTGTTTATTTTTTTTATAATATAAAGAAGGACTTTTCGTAGATAAATTAGAATATAATTTAATTTGAGAATATTTTATTTTTCTTGAGTTACTTTTTGCTCTAATTTGGTAAGTTATATCCCTCCAATAGTATTAGTTTAATTTTTAAACAATAAAATTTTACAATTATGATATTCATCTCATTATTTTTAAAATTTATAAAATACTTTCTATAAATTTTTTATTTATAATTAATTACTTAATTTTATATATCGTTTATTTTTTGTTTTAATACCAAAGTGATATGTATAGGACATTTCATACAAAAACCCCCTTGGTACCTAGTTTTTGACGTTTGGTGCCCAGTTTATTATAATCTTTTGTGTTCGAAATGATCAATTTAGCTACGAAATGACATTACCAAATATCTTTGATACGAAATTTCTTGAAGTCATTGTTTTAACTCACTATATCTAATTTGATGATGAACATCCTAAATATATTTGATTCTATCCATTTTATCACACTTTTTTACTAGTAAATTATAAAGTTTAGACAGAAAGCTCATTTTTAACACATGAGAGCTTCTAATCTATTTAAAATACATGTTGATGTACATGCTTTTATGTTATGTTATGTATAACATATTTATCCTTATTCTGTGAATTTTTTGTTTGAGTTGTTTTTGAAATCATAATTGGTAGTTAGGGTGCGTTCACAAATGATATCAACCAAAACGGGTAGGAGGAGTTGTTGAATGTTGACAATAGTTAAGATTTTTTAATTTTCGGGTACAGTACCTTTCTTACCGCTGCACCTACCAGCAAAACTAAAAAGGCCATGCTCTTTATCCGTCTCCTATTATTGATATTACATGTGTAATTTATATAGTTTTGATATGAATTTTAGTATTCTTTCCCTATCCCTATAATTTCTATGTATTCATTTTTTACTTTGAAACCTGGTCCTTTCTACAAGAATATATATTTAAAATATTAATACTGCTTGGTGATAGGTACGGGAATAAGCTTTCTCTAAAGTTAAAAAGTCATATTTGAGAAAAAGTCTTTATAGAGAGTTGACAAAATATAAAAGATAATTTTCTTCACAATTATTTTATTTATAATTAATCTGAATGGTTTTAAAAATGTAGGTATTTAATCTATTTTGTCTTTCCCAGAATTATCAATTTTCAGTAGAATTCTATTTTGTTGAAATTGACGGAAGAGACTTATAAATTCGACACAGTCAAGTTCGAGACAGCACAAGTTTGAAAATTAGAGGTATATTTATCAATGAGCGATTATATTAGTTAGAACATTACTCAGCAAATTGAGGAAGGTCGTTTTTAAAAGTTCCATATTTTCTTTTATTATTATAAAAAGTTCAAAATAACCAAATGTACAAAATTATAAATGAAAAAAATTGAATATGGATAATAGAAAAATGTAAAGACAAATTTTTTTAATAAAAAATTTTATTATTGAAAGTTTATTAAAAAAAATTTTTACATGGGTAATATTTTATTTTTATTTAAAATTTCATTTATCTCAATTCTGATTTGAGAATGCATCTGTTTTCAGTTAACCCACACAATATTTCGAGAGCTCGCATAATTGAAATGAGGGGGGGGGGCATCAGTTTTTTAATGATTTTAACTCAACAAATTTTGATCAATATAATCATTTTTTATTTTAGTTATTTAAAAAATAATTTGATCTGATATTTTTTGGCAAAATTGTAATATTTTAGTAATCATACCAAGAAAAAAAGAATAATGGATGCATTCATATTTTAACAGAAAATAACTTACGATACAATTGAAGATATCTTTTGTTAACAAAACCTCTAGAACAGGGATGTCCAACCTTTTTTTCTGATGGGCCAATTTAAAATTTTAAGTACCAATACTGGGCCGCAAGTAGCGATCTTAATTTTTTAAAAGTTTAAAACGAAAAATAGGGAAGTTAAAATACAAAACTTTATTCAAACAAAATTAATAAGTGATTCTGACTTTTATTTTAAAATTTCCCAATATCTCTTTCTTTGTTACTGTTTTGTATTCTGGAAATGTTTTCTTTGACTATTTTTGATGTTTTTCATAGAAGGAAATAATGCAGAGCAAACTATATTTCAAACACGAGCGCACATGGTTTAAAATTATTATTGAGACTTTCTTTTTAAATGATTTTAACTCAAAAATCTTGAGTCAATGCTTTCATTTTTTATATGAGTTATGTAAAAAATAGTTCGTGAAAAGACTTAAAAGTGAAAATGCTAGGATAGTGAAAGAAAATTAAAATAAGCAATTAAGTTCTTCAACTTTGTGTCTTAAATTATTAAGGGAGGAGGGGCCAAAATAGCATTTTCGCCCCTTGGAATGAAATTAGGGGTGGTTGTTCCCATTCGCTCTTTGTTTCAAATGTAAAAAAATTATTATATCAATTATCATGGCAATAACATCACATTATTTGATCTTCAAAATATGAAGCTCGAATGATAGGTGGGCCGCATGAAAAGATCAAGCGGTCCGCAGTTTAGCCTTCGGGCCGAGGGTTAGGCATCCATGCCCTAGAATATATTAAAAGTGAAGTTTCACATCTAAATGTAAAGACTTCGATCATTAAAAGTCTTCCAACCTAAAATTTTTAAAAGTGCGCAAAGGCAAACCAAGTTTTTTCTGCTTTCACTCAAATTATTAAGGGCTGAGGGAGAAAATACATTTCTCTCCTCTTGCAAAGAGATTATGGGGCGTTTGCCCCCTCTTCCCTTTAGTTTTTTATCCATCGACCCTTTCAAAAATATTTGTTTTCACAACGACCCCCATCCCTCATAGAAATGTTTCATAAAAACATTAATCAATGTCCAACAATTAAGAGAAAAAATACAAACCAAAAATGTTTCATATATCCTATCTATACTATACAGTATACAATGTCCTAAGCTATTTTTAAAAGAAAAAGGAGATTTATTACTACTATAAAGTAAAAGCATAGCACAATTTTGTAAGTTTGTCTATCTTATCGACCCCTAAGAAATACCAATTTGTTCATAGTTTGACATAAGCGGTACATCAGTGCCTTGTCAATGAAAACACACTCACGGTACCTTTACCTTTATCGACCCCTAAAGATTTGTTATCGACCCTGACCACTTTGTTATGACCTCTGCTTTAGATCTACACACCTGTGGTGTTCACTATAAAGAGGTTATATTATTTTACTGTTAAATTGAGACTGAAAAAGTATTTATTAACTGGAGCTTTTATCGTATATTTTGTGAGTATAGGTACAGTTTCAGTTCTATATCGATAATAGTTAACCAAAGATTGCCATAGTTTCGATATAAGCGATAGTATTGGCACATTTTAATTTAAGTACAATGTTCTGAAATATCATCAAATTTATGGCTATTATCTTTTTTCCTTTAAAAGAAACTGTTCTTATTTTTCTTCTTAGGATTCGAAAGAACCAGCTCAGAGGATGTATGTGCAAAGTAGCAACACTCTTTCGGACATCAGAAGCAGAGTTAAAGAAATGGCAAATCGAAATATGATTCAAATAAATTGTAATTTTCCATCTCTTTCATTTGTTTTTATTGTTTTATTCTTTGATAGTATAAATCAGTGGATCCAAAACTGTGGACCTAGAATAATTTCAACTGGACTTAGGTAGGCTGAAAAAAAGTCTCAAAATTAATAAGTATTCACTTTGTATTTACAAAGTATTAAAAATAAAAAATATATTGATTTGAAAAATATAAGGTATATAATATATTGATTCTTCTGAAACTTTAAACCAGTTAATCTAACTATTTCACATTCCTACAAAAATGTCTGTGAAACCAAAAGTGTCACATAAATGCGGTATAACTGTAGTAGTAAGATCTTAGAGAAGATTGTGGCTCTAACATCGGCTGATCTTATCCTCGCTATCCTGTATGGTGGTTTGAGGCTGAGATAAAATTTTGGGTATGAACCAGAAAGCAGACTCATTGTGAAAGTTCATATACAAGAGATCGATTTTTTACAAAGAATGACATTTCTGAACATAAGCGCTCAAATATGCTCTCTAGAGTCTAGACCAGTGGGTTCCAAACTGTGGGACTCGCCTCCTTAGTAGCCCCTAAAATGAACTCAAGGGGACGTAGGTACATTCAAATTTGCGAATAAACATTTATAAAATTTCAGATATTCAGCTAAAAAATAATTAGTTTTTTACTTGTTGAGCACATACAGCAATTTTTAATTGTATATATCAAAGATTTTAAATGTTATAAAAAATTTCATTAAAAAAAACTTGAAACTCTTGAAATTAAGACAGCAAAAGTTTCTTACTTTGCAGTAAGTATTTTTTCAATGTATTAAAAATATATACCAAGTTATTTTCTAGTTTAATATATTAATTTTAGATCTAAAATTCTTCTCATTCAAAAAGGAGTTCACAAATCTATGCTTCTACTGAAACAAAGATAAGTTTGTTTAAAATTAAAATCTAAGAATTTGAATCCTTTTCAACGGAATATTCTACCCAAGCATAACTTTTAATTCTTATTGCAATAAAAACCAATCAACGGAATCGATTGCAAGTTCAAATGCCAAGGAACTTGTGAGATTCATCTTGCGCATAAATAGGAAATAAGTTTGAGAATATTTAGATTAGGAAAATGTAATTTCTACAATATTTTTGTAAAGTTTCCATTTTTAGAGAAGAGTTTTTTACACATGCACTGAGCATGAGAACAATGCCTTTTCTTTTAGGAACAATTCTATATCCTAAATTACACCTCAAAGTGTAAGATACAATAGCATTTTTCTCTATTCTTGCAACTTCGATTTTTTGGTTGTCCAGTATCGTATCCAAGAGAAAAGCATCCTTTCAGATGATCGTATGGTCACGATCCGGCCAACTGGTTCAAGACATTACGATTCCACCACTAAGCGCTCTGCGGTTAATTCATATTAGAAAAACAACATATTTCAATTCGTTAACTATTTTAGGCATAGTTTATATTTTATCCTTAACTTGGCTCATTTAATAAAAATTTTTGAAGTCCGAAAATTATATCAACATTTTTTCTGAGAAAGCATCGTAGCTGTTTCAGTTTTACCTTATACTACACTGTAATATGTGTGAGAATAGATTAGTAAAAAGCCGAAACATCTTTGTAAAGTTATCAAGAAAATTTAATTTAATTCCTATTTTGAACGGTTTCAACATCAAAAAGTAGAATAGAAACTAAAAACGAATCACTCGCCAAATAAAAACCCTCATACTTTAAATTACAAACATTTTTCCTTTACGAAAACCGATGCCTAAAAGGGTTAAGACGCTTGTTTTTGAAAATTAATTATCTTCTTATCTTTTCACTGTCCCATAAAATAAAATGATTTGCTTTAAGTTATTTAAAAACTCGTTGAAAAAGATAAGTAGAGGATTTGTTTTCAAAATCTTGCTCACGGTTAAACTCGATATTATGCCCTTTTTCTTACATGTAAGAAAGATAGCTTGTGAAAAATATTTTTTTTACTCAGATATAAGCGAATTGAAAGACAAGTTATTTGAGCTATTGAAGTCTGTGGAGAATTCAAAACACGAACTTCAACAAAAGGAGAGTTTTCTAAGAGATTCCAAAAATCTTCTGAGCGACAAAGAGAACAAAATAAAGCAACAGGCAGATGAGATTGACGCCCTCAACACGCGCATCGAGCATCTCCGCAAAATGCTGAAAGATGAGATGACTGCTAAAGAAGCTGTTGAAAAAGAAAATCTTCTTTTAGTAACATCTTTTTTATCCTTCTAGATAATTTCATCTCATAGTAGCGATACTGTGGACTATTTCCATTTTAGAGGGCGCAATGTCCCCATTTGCATCCAACTATGACAGGTTGAGTTAGAATGTTGTGTACTAGAGTAAATTCCCTCGCAGGACAAAACCGCCATGGACAATTTAAAAATGATCCCTGAATGAAAATGTAAGCAAAAAGTCAGAGTAGCAATTTGATAGTTAAGAAAATCCTTTTCAAAGGGCAGTGCAGTCATTTGCCTCTAGAATTTTGTCCTAGAGCTTTGTCCTCACTAGTTTTATCTTATTGGGGATTTTGTCCTGATACCAAAAGGTATTTTTTGCAGGATATATAGGAGGTTAGAACCCGAGACTTCAAGAGCAGACTTAACTACTCATGCCTCTAAAAGGAGTTTTATGCTGCTGTAATTTTGTTTTGAGATTTGACAGAAAATAAGCTATGTAATGTATGTGTGAGTGTTGTTGCTATTACAAAAAGTGATCTTTATCTTTTGACACGAATAGTTGAAAATATAATAAAGTTATAGAAAGAAACGAAGTGAAACAGAAAATATCTGATAGAATACTTCAAAAGTAAATTTCCATCTATTGTAGAACACTTTAGACGTAATCATCCTTCACAAATGACTTAACCTCCATGACTAAAATCTTGTGGGTTTGGTGGACTATTCGTTAGAGTTTGCAAAGATGTTTAATTGAATGATGTCTCTTATTCAAAACGCCAGTATTTATAACACGTAATGAAGGTTGCAGACGCCTCTCTCTCTCTCTCTCCTTGCTTTCCCTTTTTTTATATTATCAAAAATAGCTTTGTACTGTCCTGCCATTGCAGATGCATGCTATGTCTAAATTTGTGTTTAGTCGAGTCAGATCAACTGCATTCGCGAGTTCCTCTTCGACAAGAACAAGTCTTTTTTCAGTCAGCACGAAGCAGAGACGTTCGCCAGATTCTTTGATATCACAAAGACAAGTGTTAGTCAAATCTCGCATGCGCCCACTTCTACAACTACTCTTAAGCCGTATCCTTTTTTTTTATAATCCTCCAAAACCTATTTTACGTATGCTTGTGAATGTCTGCTCCATGTAAGGCATATTTTCAAGTATGAAAGCATTACCTACCGTTATTTATCTTCTAACACTATTTTTTTCCATGATGAGCATTTTTTTGGCTCTCCGCTCCTAACACCATGACTTAAATTCTTAGTTTTAACATTTCGAAATTAATGGAATAAGGTATATTTTATATTTATTGTTCCATGTGACTTCATTAACTTTTGTTTTACAAACTAAACTAAATTGTGCAATTATGTACATTCTGTTAAATTCTACATTTATTTTATACTTTATAGATTATACATAAAAATGATTTTTATGTTTTAGAATGTCTCGTCATAAATATAGCAAATTATCATTGCGGTAATCGATAAAATTTCGAATACTAAAAATGTCTTGGGAAAAGGTGGCGATAAAATTTTGAATAAATCTTCAATGGAGGTAGTATAAGTAACTAAATTTTAAAGCTATAATCTAAAGTTTATGCAATGCTTTGCCTATTTTTTGAAAAAAATATGAGTAAAACCGCGTGCAAGCGGTCAATTTGGTCTATTGAGCTTAAACGTACCGTGTCCTCTCTTCATCACTTTTGTAGAACTATGAAGAAGAAGAATTTGAAGGTATATTCCAGAGATGCTTGAAAAGTCAAGCTCAATCGAGCAGCCGACCTAAAAATAAGTTTTAGTCTGTTTTCGTATTATTTAATCACAAATAAAACAATCCGTCGTGCTTTAACATCAAGATACTTTTAATTTTTGATATGTATGAAACTTAAAATTTTCACACATATGCAGTATCTTTTACGAATAGGAGTCGATTGCAAACAAATTCCCCTGTGAAAGTCTACCTTTATCATAAAAGTTGGACAACCCTGCATTTTCGAAACCAAATCGCCCGTATCATTTAGATCAGTGGATCTCAACCCGGGTCCACATGTCCCCTAGTGTGTGTGGGGGGGGGGGGGGAGGGGGGTACATGAAATATTCAAGGTGTCCACTGACAAAAAATAAAAAATTGGAAGTCTTTAGAAAGGTTGTTATGACTTAAAATACAAACACCCATTAGATATGAAAGGAATATGAATGATTATTCCTAACCTCATTTCTTTAGTAAACGTAGATACGCACCAATCGCTCAGTGGAAAAAAACAAACGAATGTTGATCAACAAGGAAAAGATAACTTTAATTTTCAAAGAAGAAAAATTTTATTATAAAATGAATATAGCCTTCGAATCTTTTTCATATTAAAATATTTGCTCATTTTCACTTTAGCAGAGATTAGACATGCGTATATTCATGTTGTCAGCTGGCAATTTTTAGTATAAAATTTTAAAATAGATATAGAATCTTTGAATAAATTGGAAAGATTGTTTACTATGCTCGTTATAAAGCTACACAGGCATGCCATAGAATACAGCAAAGTTTCCAAAATTCTGACTTCAGTTTTTATTATTAACCCGTTAACGACCAGAATAATCAGACGATATCTAGTATAAAGCAGAAGATTTGTATTAAAAAGCATTAATAAACGCAGACGATAACCGGTTAATATTATTACAGTAAAACCTGTCTTAGCTGTCACCTTGATGGAAGGGTAAGTTGTCAATACCGATTCATATTATGGTAAAATAGAAGAATTCTCATCATAGAACGGTTAAAACAGTCATTTTCATTGGGTCCTGTGGTTAATCGTTACAAACAGGTTTTAATATATTATTATTACTGAAAGAAAGAAAGATTTATTCATACAATTATAAAGAAAAAAGAACAGTTCGTGACATCAGTAAGATAAAATGTTTACAAATTTAAATAGAATAGACAATATATTTTCAATATAGAAAGTTTTTTTTATTATTATTATTACTGAGATTAAGCTTTTCTTTTATCGAATAGTTATGAGAGGGTGCACCCCCAAAAACAAGAGAAAATGGATGTATGAGAAAAAAAGGCTGAGAACCACGGATCTAAATAATCTTACTCACGCTGCCTTAGGAAAGTTTAAGTTAGATAGAGGAAAGTGATGGAAAGTGTTATGTACCAATCCTGTTCACTCCAGCACATAAAAAAGATTTTTTTTAAGAAAAAGTTTTATCATCAGAATCTTTAGGCTGTACAGATCGTTTAAAAATAATTATTTTCCAAAATATCGCTTTCTCCCTCTCTAAGCTGGTGTTGTAAAGTAAGAAATACATTTATTTGAAGAAAAGTAGGCTTTACTTTCAACGAAGATAAAGAAATGTGAAAGCTTATATACTATTGAAAACAGAGTGATTGTGGTTAGTTGGTTAGTTGTAAATTGCAAGTGAATTGTTAGCTTTTAAGCTATGTTGTGAGGCACCACTTTATCTACAACATTCCAATTATGTTGTGAGGCACTTTATTTACAACATTCAACCCCTCTTCTTTTTTTTTTAAATATTTCCATCTATCTGGAGCACGCCTTTCTCTTTTTGGATAGCGGTTTTCTGGGATGTTTTCACTGTGGAAGTGCGATGAAGTTAGAAAATCGCTAGAACCATTATTTTGTTGTTCTAAATTCTCAGCTTGATTCGGGTTGGAGTCAAGATGTTTCGTAGAACTGTCGTCAAGAGGAGCCAAGTCTTTTAAGTTTACGGTGGTTTCGTTCCCATTGGGTAAACGAACGTGAGCGTAAGAGGGTGTTGCTTGCAATAGTTTAACTTCAGCGCTGTACTTGTCATTTCTTTGCTTTTTTTCAGAAGTACGTTGCCAGGAGACATAATCCAAGATGGTAAAGAGACTCCGTATGTAGACCTTTTTGGGAAAGCCATGAATGTTTCGTGAGGAGTACATCCAGTTGCAGTACACAGCAAAGATCGAATTGAGTGTAGTGCGTCTCCCAAAACATCTTTCCCAGCTTTTACATCAAGATTACGTTCTTTTAGAGCTAGGCAAATGCTCTTCCAAACAATTCCATAGTATCTTTCACACTGAGTTGCCAGTTGGATTGTAGCAGGTAGTGCGACTTGTTGCCATTACCTAGATTGAGCAAATATTGTGAGCTTTACCTGATGATACACAGACTTCAGCTCTAAGCTAGTGAAAACTTTATTGCGCGCTACTTCATTTACTATGCATTCAATTTTAAGCAGAGGATAGGCATCTAATTGCGTAAACCTGTTTATGGTTTTACTGTAGTCTATAATCATGTGGGTTTGTGGTTTTCGCTCTTACTAACAAATGGCTGTGCTCTCCACGGGAAAAGATTTTCCTCTATAATGCCATCCTTAAGTAATCTTTTCACTTCCTTCTCGATGAATTCACTATCTGAATAGCTATACTGCCTAGATTTGGTTGCTATAGGATGGTAATCTTTAGTTGAATAGCGGAATAACTACGGAGACGGTGATTGTAATTTCGAAAGGGAACACAGCTGAATGCCAGGAAGTTTTCCTCCTAAATCGAACTTAAGAAATTTGTGAGCACAAATAAAATCTTGCCTAAGAACTATGTCACTTACGAGATTCTCTAAAACGTTTAATTTAATGTTATGATATGTTCTCTCTTTGAATACCAAACTTTCTAAATAATACCCTAATATTGGAACAGTAAGATCAGATGTCTCAATGTATTTGAAGACCGCGCCAGAAATGTAGTTAGTGAGAACAGAGAGCTTTTCAGGATGGAGAGCTGAGATGGGGGAAAGAAAGTTCTTGAAGGTTGAGTACCAGTGTTTCCACTCGTCAGTAGCAATGGCAGAGTTCTGGACGCAGAAACTTGTCCATAGAGGTGACAGGTTGAAAGTAAAATGTAAAGTAAGAAATAAATTTATTTGAAGAAAAGTGGGCTTTACTTTCAACGAAGATAAAGAAATGTGAAGGCTTATATACTATTGAAAACAGACTGATTGTGGCTAGAGGGTTAGTTGTAAATTGCCCGTGAATTGTGAGCTTTTAAGCTAGGTTGTGAAGCACCACTTTATCTAAAACATTCCAATTATGTTGTGAGATGATTAACCATATTTACGAGTTAACAAATATTTTCAACTGACTCATGAGTCTTTATCAATGGGAAAGACAAGGATAACACAAAAACTGAAATAAAGTCGAGTCTCCGGAATCAATAAGTGAAACGAACAGGAAAGAATATGATAATTCAAAACGAACAAGAGAAGTAAATATCCTTTTCTCGTTATCTAAAGCATTTTTCTTCCATTTTCTTGACGACTCATAGATGAGTCGAAAATATTTGCCAGTTTATAAAAGGCAAAAGTATCGTTGGGTGTAGGGAAGCACAATTACGCCGCTTGTATCGAACTATGAGGAAAGTAGGCTTGGTGTGGGATCGAATCTAAGAGCCTGTGTTATCGAAACCCAGTGTCTAACCAAGCGTACCCACGCTCTCTATTATAATAACGTTGATTCTACCTTCTTTTCTTTCTTTATACCTTTCCCTGTAGTTAAGAAATGAATTTGAAAGATGTTAAAGAAATCCTTTTCAAAAATACATGAAATCAATAATTTAATAAATGACAGAATTTGAAACGGAGTCATTTTCACCATGGGTTCACCACCACCACAATACTTAGGAATTACATATTGATCAAATTGAGGCATCTATATCCGAATGAGCTGTTTACTCTCATAGATAAGTTATATTATACATGAAAATTTGTTAACATTATTTATGAAAATTGATCCAGGAACCGTTCAGCAAGTATATTGGCTGAGTACTGCTTTGACAATACAGGCGAGTCCTTGGATCAAACTCAACAACACTTGAATTCTGCGTTTTATTGTAAGTCATCCAATATCCCAGATACAAAAGCCAAAACTCCTTCTAAAAAAGTTGATGTTGAAGCGAGGATTAAGAAAACGCCAAACACCCTAAAACCAAATTACAAGGTTTCTTTTCCTTTCTACAAATTTCCATTCATATACAACTTTTTTGCAGTTTTATCACTTTTTTAATATCTTTAAGCGTACCGATATTTTGAACATGTGTTTAGTTAAGCTTATGCAATTTGTCATATCATATTGACTTGAATGAAATGCTTTTGATAAGCTCCGTGCGACTAATTCTCCCACCCCCACAAAAATAGAAAGAATATGCTACAAAACTCCGAAAAATGTCTCCTCAACCAAGTTTAATTTGAAAACTATAAAATTTATTTATAAACTTTTGTTTAAAAATTTAATATTTTTTTTACCAAAACGTAATGTTACTTCAAATAACATTATTAATTTTGCTAATTTACTCGAAAGGTTCGTGAAAACTAAATATTTTCCATCAACTAATTTCAGTTAACCATATGTATCTATCAACCATTCAAAAATCAGTCATTCCCAAAGTAAAAAGGTTTTAAGGGCTGTAACGCCTTCTAGGAGAGCGTTTTGAAACTCTTAGAGGCTGTGTTGTGAAAAGCTGCGAATAACAGGTAAATTTTCTTCTTGATTGAAACAAGGAACAATTTTGTAAGATTTAAATGATGGCTACATTCTACAAAATAATTTTTATAAGTACTAGCTCCAAATCTTAGCTGTGATGAAAACTTTAATCTACCGTAAGTCTCAATTTTTTTATTCCTTCCTACAGAGTGTAGAAAAGGGATTCAGTGATGTATATACATTTGAAAGAAATTGTTTAGATCAGGGTTTCTCAACCGGGGTCCACATGGACCCTGGACAATTCAAGGGGTCCACAGGCGAAATATTATAAATTAGGGGTCCACAATGATATTTTGGGTGGTCCATGAATAAAACCAGCTCATAACGGTTTTTATTATAAAAAGTTAATTTTTTGTTATAATTTTCACTTAATCATATTATAATTGATTTGCATTAGATTTGCTTTCATTTCAATATGAATTCTAATTATATACTGATTTCTTTATCATACCCTCAAAATTTTATTAGTGAAGAATATTAAAATAAAATATTTTTTATGTCCAAATTTTATGAAGGGGTCCACCAAGAAAAAAAGAAGAGAAAGGGGGTCCATGGTTAGAAAACGGTTGAGAAGCACTAGTTTAGATAATCGTAAGATGTGATATCAGAATTAATTTCAGTAACGTCAAAGCAAACATTTTAATTTGGATTGTAAACACCAAACTTCATTTTCACGCAGAAATCTACGCATTTGAGGGAAAAAATATTTTATAAATAAAGGTCGTCTCCTTGATATTTGAAAAATGTGTTCTTTGGGGCGTTGAATAGGAAAAGTTTGGGAAACATAGATTCAAACAAATGTATAGGTTAGTTCAAATTATAAAAAAAAAAACAAAAAAGTATGCAACTACTTTTATCCATGATAATTCTCTCGTATGCTTTTTTTCTCAGCACCACTTAGAATCCTAGATGATCTGGATTAGAAGTCAGCAATTTTTTTTTCATAGCGCGCCTGCTAAATGAAAGAATAACGAGCGCGGTTTGCATATTCATTCTGTTCAATACTTAATATTCAGAACTATGTTTGGCATTCCATGTTAATCATGAGTGAGCTTGCACTGCACAAAAACAACTCACATTTCTATTTACTAAAAAGTTATCATGGAAGGCGACGCTAGCAAAAAGAAAATTACATCATAACTAAAGTGCACATATTCCAATCTCACAAACTAAGGAGAAAAAAGACAGTGAGGTTGGTAAAATTAGCGCTCGTCTTTCAAGATATCATCAATCCTTGGTTTAGAATTGATTTCAAATATTCATCAATCAATTTCCTTCAATGTTTTCATTTTACTTACTTCATTTTTGAAAATGTTTCCTCGGAGACAAGTTGTTCTAAACACTGGTGCAATACCATCTACAAATTTCATCAATTTTTGAAACTCAGCATCATGTAAACAGTAGTAAAATATAACACATTTCTCTTCTCTGTACTGTAAAAGTCTTTTGCTTGCAAATCACTAAGTTCCAACTGTAGTTTAACTGGTATATCATCAAGGTTACAATCACGCGTATTTTGAAAGAGAGCAATATTAATCCTGTCGATATCTTAAAATCTCTACAAAACGCTTCTTCAAATCACTATTATAATCTTTTTGCAAACTCAAGGTTAACATCTTTTCATCGATTGTTACACAAACTCGTTGAAAGAGTGAAGATGAAAGAAAATATCTCCTTTCACTTCTGCTTCAAACAATGACAACTTTCTCCGAAATCTTTTTATAATATTCCTTGAAATTTTAAGTTCAGTTCATTCATGTGGTATGTAATTTTGACAAAATGAGAATTTTAACAACTAAAAGTAAAAATAATTTTTAGGCCTGTTATTCATTTATTTAACTTAGGGAGCATAGGGGCCCATAAATATCTGCATGTAGTTTAACGCAGAAGCAACGTCAGCTACGAGTATAATTTTATTAGATATGGCATCCAAATCTACAACCAGGGTTGCGGACTTGGTGCGGTTAGTCAGAGATTGTAGGTATTAAAAAATAATTTCTTAGTTTAATTTTTGTAAGAATATGGAATGATCCTTCTTTAGTGGAATTCGGAAGTGAGAGTTGGCTTTAGACCTTTAAAATTTTAAAGTATTTGAAGCCGGAGTCGGATATTTTCCCTTCGAATTCGCAAGCCTGTACAACTATCACATCCACATTTAATTTCACTCGCTCAAATTTACCCAATGATATATTAACTCCAGATAAAGCAACTATTCCTATTTTTTATTGGTGATGTTGACGACTAGTTTCGGGTGAGGTAAAAAAATTGTAAGAACTGGTCACTTTATTTGGTGATGTTGCTGCCTAGTTCCGGAGTATAAACTCCCTTTTAAGAGCATATACAGTCAAACCTGCCTATAGCGACCATTCAATGGAAATTAAAAAGGTGGCCGTTATAGGAGGGTGGCCGCTGTATACAGTATGATCATAAAATTAAAATTCGTAGTTACTTTATCAACTCATTGTATGTAGTAAGTACATTCATCTAAAAAGATTTACTCTATTAATGAATAAAAAAACATAGTAATATCGAAATTTATTTCAGTAAAAATATATAAAACAAACTGTAATTTAAATTTCATATCTTCTTGATAAAGTCTAACATTGTCTTTTGTTTTGCGTTCTTCCTTCGACTCTGTTCTTGATTCAAGATCTCATCATCCAAGTCTTCACATTTGCGCAAAATGCCTTCGTAACCTTTGTTGATAGCGAGTTTTTTCAGATCTGCCACGTATTTTCTTGCATCTGCTAAACTACAAAGAGAAGATTCTGCAGGTAAATTGAACACAAGTCTCTAATATTACAGAGTTTGTAATTTTCGCAGAGCTTTGGTATTTTTGTTATCCACTCTGAAGTGACAGCTTTATCTACTTCACCACTCTCTCCATTTATTTTACCAAAAACAATATCATTACGTTTTCTAAATGCTTATAACCATCCATTGGAAGCTTTAAATTTCTTTAGATCCAGTTTAGCTGCAAATGATTGAGCCTTTTCTTGCAGAAGCGTTCCACTAACTGGTAACATACGTGGCGTTGTGTCTTTAAACCACTCATAAAGCATAGAGTTTAAGTTCATCGTTTTCGGTCTTTCTTATTTTTCTTTTGCGATTAAGAGGCGCGTTATTTTGAAATTCCTCTAACCATTCAGCTTTGCGTTTGATAATGTTGAGAATCTGTGTGCGACCACAAGAGTAACCTTGAGAAGTAAGTTTATTAGCAATGGATCGTGCACTCACTTTACTTTGTTCATACATTTTAATAACCTCAATCTTTTTCTCCAATGACAAAGGAAACCGACATGAAGTCATATTAAACTTATGTAACAAAAATAAATTTTAGGAGAAAGTAAAGGAAAAAAACTATAAATGGTGGGTATACCTTCAAATCATTCTTATTTATACCCAGGTTACTTTAATTAGCTTGAACTCAAACACATGGCGCAGATTTAATGCGATTTACATGATGAAACTTCGATATCAGAAGTTGTTTACTGGTGGAAGTTTTTTGGAACTATAAAAGTTAGCAAGGAATAATTTTGTGTAATTTCTAATATAATATAAGCTTTAAGCTTTTAATCCTTATACTATCAAGTACAACATTTCCTGCTCGAAAGATTAAAATTCTATGCGTATAAAATAAGTTTTAATCTGATTTGATAAAAATAAAACTGACTAAAAGGCTGCAAAGATAAAAGTTTGTTACAACAATATCTTTGCGTGCAGCCTGAAAATTTTTAAGTAAAAAACATCAATGGCCGTTATACTAAAGTAAAAACCTGTGTTTTGATTGAAAACAAGTGGCCACTGGCCGCGTTGAAGAGGTGACCGCTATACACAAAGTATGTAAGACGGTTTTCATTTGCGAGGGAATTTCTTTTGGCCGCTATCAGCAGGTGGCTGCTATAGGCAGGTGACTGCTAACACAGGTTTGACTATATATATATATATATATAAATGATCATTTATATATATTTGCTTTGAAAGGAGTTTATTCTCTGAAACTGGTCATTAACATCACCAATAAAGTGGCCAGTCTGTCAGAAATATTGTTCCTATTCTTAATCACATTTCATAGGAGTACATAAACAACCCTTTAACAGTAACGTAGGTTTCTTCAATCCACGACGCAGATCTAGAGATATGGAATATCAATGATACTAATACAATAGGATACTGATTTCGTATGAAGAAGTTATATTTCGAATAATTTGTTCAAAAGTTTGTTTTTTGTAACATAAAAAAACGAGAAAGATCTCGAAAGTGCGAACTGTCTATTTGATTGGGTCTGACGATATTGAAGGTTAAATTATTTACTGCTTGAACAACACAATTCTGTCAAAGTATTATTCAATAATGGTGGCTTACACTTCATATATCTTACACATTTATCTACTGACATTTACTCTTCGATATTTTGCAGGCTGTGATCCTGTAGGACGATTCTTCATGTTCCTCGCCTTTCCTTTATTTCAAGGACCTTTGCATATAACTGTTTCTCACGACTGTGTCATAAGGCAAGTCACAAATCATAATCAATTTTCCAAGAAATGCCTGCTCTGCTGATGGTTGGGTGCTGAACTCAAATGTAGTTCGCGTTTCAGTTCTAACTAATACCTGATCTGCCCCACCAGATTCTTCATCAATTCAGCCATTTTTTCCTTCGACAACTGTAACACCTTTAAACAGATTCCACTGAAGGTTATTGTAGTAAAACCAGAATAAGACGATTGATCGTAGTAACGATATAAGATTATTTATTTAGGATAGTATAGCAAACTTAAGTTAGGTTATAAAAGTACTATAATGATGCTAAAGTGATGAAATAACAGCAGTGTGTGTGTATATATATATATAACAAGAGTGCCTTAGGAGTATAAAGTGATATGCATGTAAACGTATATCAAGGATTTACATTTAAGTATTACTTTAGGTGCAAATTATACTACAGTTATGATCAAACGGATGTCTACGAATGAGCACGAGAAGTTGTGACGTACTCAAGAGATCAAACTAGATTCATCCAGCGTCAGAGAATACCGCATTTTCCTATCTTTGTTACGTATATGTAACACTATCTCCTTTCTAAGTTATACGAAAACTTTTTAATTTTGTTGGCTCCAACATTACCTGCAATAAATTAAACATTTGGTGGAAAATGACATTATCTAACCCTGACCATAAGCCTAAAAACCCAAAACTCAAATTAAATACACTGGCAAGTCTCGCTATACGGTAGGCATGTGTAATTGAATAAATATTTAAAATCGCAATGATCTTTACACCGTTGTCTCAGCTTTGTCTTTATATCAAATCGTACACGGAGCAAATTTTACCCTCAGTAAGTGAATAAAATATATCTTCATCCTCTTGAGGGTTCGGAAGATAGTGACTAAAAATGTAAGTGGTTGTCTTCCGTGTCCAATCTCCTGAGGTTTTACAAGGTTTATATGTATCCTCTTTTTCTCTGTAATTGTCATGCTGTCCGTTCTCGTTTAGCTGTCCTTTAAGTATTGAAGCTCAATTTATAGGCAGTCTTATTCCTACCCCTAAGAACAAAATCGTTTACTATTCTTTTACTCTGTCTCCTGTTCCAACTACATTTCTAATTAACGTTGGCTTCCATTATAGTTATACCTCATGAAACCAGACTATACTTTAGCTTAGGTGCAACTACATTTTATAGCTATTCTTATTGTAATTTATTTTAATATACAAGTAAATTCAAGTAATAAAGGACATAGTTTTAGAAAGTAATAAGACAATCTGTATTTTTATTATAAATGATTGTGTGCTATAAAGATTTTGTTGATTCTGTCAAAGTGGAAATCGCATTGTTTTGACAACCCCCACACTCCAATAAGTTCATAAATGCCTTCTACTCAGCAGCCGTTATCGGAAGACCCAAGCAAATGTAATATGAATGAATACATTTAACGGCATTGTAAATGTTTGTAAAGTAACAAATGTTTCTTTCATGAAAATCGTTTTTATTTTTTTTAGTTCAGCGGTAACAAGACTTCTGTGATGCAAAAGCTAACGCGTAGCAACAGCGAGAGTTCCCTCGTTCTTTCCGGTATTTTTTAATCGTACACTTTAATTAATATTTTTGGGATAACCTTTTCCTAAGTTTACTTCGCATAGTTAGATTACTTTAAAGAAGCGATGATCATTCTGTATTTTATCATGTCAAATTTTTTGTCCATTGCAATGTCAAAATTTTCTGAATCGAAGTTGAAAGCAGAGGTGGACAAGCTGCGGACTTTTAAGTTTTTAAGGGCGGACGTTGGAAAAGTGATTGAATAAGTGACACATGTGTTAATAGGCTCATTAAATATTAATCTTAATTAAAGATAAAAAATATCTTTTTTTTATGTTTCTTTCTTTTTTGATGAAGTTTATTGCAAACATTAATTCAAAAATTTTTAAATTTAATATAAAGACTATCAATCAGCTTTTTTTCTGGAGATAGTATTTTTTTTAACTATGGGCCAATTTCTTTCAATGAAGAAAGAGGCACTAATTTAAATTATGAAGATGAAAATATTTGCATAAAATTTCTTCTTTACACTCTAAATATTAAAATAACTCGGGCAGATTCTTTCTAATAAATAAATTTTAGCTACAATTGATTTCTTGCCTTTTCTCAGCCTCTTGTGAATCAACATTTTCTAGACCCAAATTAAAAATTCTCAGCGAATTCAATTAACAGATGAACATTTGAATTAATCCTGAAATCATTATTTGTATTATAATAAATTTTTAACGATGTCATTTACTTAAATACCAAAGAATAGCGTTTTGTTAAAAAAAATATGCCGCTGTTATAGACTTGATTTATTGTAAACGTCCTTTGAGCAAAAAAGGTTCCCCACCTCAATTCTAAATGCACAAAATATATAATGTATGCTGGATTTAAGAATTTCATACAAAGTGCCGACAAATCTGTTTTAGTAGTAGATGACCGGTTTATAGCATTTCTTATAGAAAAAATATAAACAAGTTTTGATAATAACACAATATTTTAGGAATTTAGCGTACCAAATTGTTTGTGATCTCAAAAATCTGTTTTTTAACCCCTTCTCAAGTCGAAGTTTTTTTTTCACGATCGCCATTCTACTTAAACTTTTAAGGCCCATGCTTTTTAAAAATGATCGCCCTATTTCTTTTTCAAAGTAGGTGACTTTTTACTGCTATCTCTGGAGTTGAAGGGCTCTAATGCAAGTGTGTACCAATTTTTTCATGCCATGTATCTTTGATGATTAGTAATGTATTGGAGTTTGTTTTATCTTTTTCACTTATAAGTATTTTGCGTTTTTTATATTGATTGTTTATTTTTGCCATTTTTGAAAGTTATCTTTTGCCTGGACACGATTGGGGAACCATTTTGATACGGAGTCCACATTAAGCTTAGTCAGTACAAGTTCATTTAACATTAATCATGCCTCTCTGATACGCTCGTGTAGGTTATTCCAGACCGAAGAAAACCCATTTTTTACGAAGACTTTGCCATACAAAATCTAAAATCTCACCTTTCAAAGGAAACACAAAAAAGAAAATCAATGACGATTTGATTAATCCAGTGCATTTACTCAATATTTACGGCCATTTTTTCAATTTTTGAAAAATAAAATATAATCATACGGTCATGCAATAACGACGAAAGGGTTTAATGTTCCTTTCGTGGTTAGTGGTACTAGGAAGCATAATTAGATCTTTATTTTTCAGTTAAAATGTAGGCTTTATTTTCTATTAAATGGCAACTATTGCTTTTGCTTGTATGTGTTTCTTTTTTTAAAAATTAGCAAAAGAAATATTTGCTTGCTTCTTTTTACAATGTAATACAGAATCTTATAATGTTTCATTTTTATGAATTTTCAGTTATCTCAAAAATTAGATCTTAGATATAGTGACATGATTTTGTAAAATAAATAAATGATTTGTAAGCAAAATAAATAACCCGTATCCAATAGATGTTTGCAAAGAGAATATTTTCACTATTTAGGTAATTTTATGGAGTAGTAACTATTAGATATTAACTATATAGATAGTCTTTATTTTAAAATGGAATTTAGGTTTTGAGGATGTGATAAAGCAGAGTGAGAAGCATGGTGATGAAGATGACTTGGATTCGCTTGCATCAGATTGTGATGAAGATGTTAATTACGAATTTACCATGACAATCAAAGAGAATGCTACACCAAATGAAAGGCGCGCTGCCAAAATGGCGAAGCGGGGAACGAACGTCACAAACGTGGCTCACACCAAGAAGAAGAGGCAGCGAAAAGTGAACGGTGGAGTTGTTTGTGTCACCCCCAAAAATCGAAGAAGGAGCAACAGCATCGCCATGTCCGATATCAAGGCGGGTGACTCTGCAAGTATTCATCTCTTATACACCTTGTTTCTTGTTAAACTCCCAATTTTTCTCTTTTTTTTCAATTTCTTATGAATTTTAGAGGCTTTCTTTTCTATCTTGCTCAATTTTTCCGAAATTTTAGTGGGGCGTACGTCCTGTAGTTATCCATCTTTCAAAAACAACTTTACGGTTTATTATAAAAATAGAATTTTTTTGTTATTTTTATTGATTATTATCTTTAGTCAATAAGACTTATTTAATTACGCAGGTAAACTGAAATGCTTAATTTTAAAATGTCGAGACTCAAATTATTGAGTATTAAACATCGTTGTGGCCGGACTATCTTTTTAATTTTTTCCCTCATTAAATTATTATTAATAAAATCCAATTAATTATATTATAATTGATTGCAAAAGAAAATAAATCTTGAAAAAATGAACGCTATTCTGTCTCAGAGATGACAAAATGAGTTGAAAGAAAAAAATCGGCTAAGTTTTACTTTGTGAATGCGGATCGGTAAACAGGCTATGCTAAAAGTGTTAACAAATTTTATCAAGAATGTTTTATTTTGTTAAAAAAGTATAATGCCTACTACTCTATTTACCTTTTATCCGCATTTTCATTTTCTTAGCACTCACTTTCAAAAAAATTTACAGGAAAGAATTGTGCATATGTGCTAGTTGTTTAGTTATTGTTTTAATCACTAATCACTATATTAGTTTGACTTCGTCAACTTTTTTTTGTCTTCATAGATGGAGACTTACCTTCCCAAACCACAAAATAATCTTTATATTTTAAAAAACGCTTGTGTATTAATGGCACAAAAATGAAAAAAACCTATTCTCTAAGTAATTTATATTGTAGTATGGATGTAGATTTTATCCACAGGCACACATGTTTGAAATTTTTAGAAATTACTCAACAATTTTCGCTCACTGTATTAATTCTTTTCACTTCAAAGATGAAATTATTGTCATGATGAAGGCGTTAATGCTACGATAGTGAAGGGGCGAAAATAAGGGAATGTTCTTTTCTCGCTTTCCCGTTTGCTCTTATCTAAAGCTGAAGCCGTAATGGATAAGTCTATTCAGTGCAACGAGATATGCCAAAAAAAGTATATTATCGTCTTATCCATCTTGGAAGCTCATTTTCATAAAATGTTGATTTATTTTGGGTAAATTGGTCGCAAATTCTAAGTTCAGTTATGGTGTGCCCCTCACAACTCATACCAACTCTCTTCAAAAAATGTATATGATTCTTGAATGCAATTTAAAAATAAATGATTTTTACTTGCATAAATCATCCGTGTTCTTTCATTTTAGGCAAATTGATAAAGCAATACGCGCATAATTTCATCTTTAAGTCAAATTTCCAAGGAGAATCCTGTGCTCCATGTGGCAAAAAGATCACATTTGGCTATCGCTACTTGAAGTGCAAGGTTTGCAAGGCAGCTGTCCACACACTTTGCCAGAGTATCGTTGGTTTTCCCTGCATTCCCGCTGTTTCCACTCCCTCCAACAAGGTGCATTTTTGTTAATGTCGCTGGCGTAGCTAAAAGAGTTAAAGTGGAAGCTTTTGTTTGAATGTGAAGTTATGCGGAGTAAAATTAAATTCGTAATTTGAAAGAGAAATTCAAATATTTGCTTTTGTTTTAATGAAATGATACCACATTTATTTTTATCTTCTAATCGTGTTGGTCTTATTTTGAATGAGTAAAAAGTGTATTTCTTAGACCCGGGATTCTCAAAACCCTTTCTCCCTCCAAAATATTTTTTGATAGCCCTATGAACATTTTTTTATTTAATGCTCTTTTTGAGCTTTAAATTGATACATAGCGCAGGTAAATAGAATTTGCTCCATTATATGATAAAAAGTAGGGGAATCTGATTTTCAATTCGTCAAAAATAACTTCTATTTTGGCTTGAAATGTGTATTAAGTATTAAGACAAAATTTTGTAGTCGTTTAGCTGATTCACATTTAAATCAACTGCTGTGTGTTGCTTCTTTTTTCATGAGTCCTTGTTTTGACAAACTAATTCAAACTGTTCATTTCTAATTTTTAAATCTTTTAAAATGTTTTTACAATTACTATTGACATTAAAAAAAATCTTTAAAAATCCACTGTTATATTTTGCAGGGCTTCGAAGTCAAAGGCGGGCGGAGCGGAAGAATTTGAACACATGGAGACGAAAACTTTAAAAATATTGCTCCTATGTCTAGCTTCGCACAATATTTTGATACCTATATATGCTATATGAAGTGAAGCCAAAAAAGAGTCACTTTTTAAGTATTAATATTGTAGTAGAATACAATACATTTTCAAATCTGTAAATAATTGATTCAATACTTTGATAATAGATCACACTGCTACACTTTAATCCTCATAGCTAAAACTTAAATGTTGCAATTAAAAAAAATATTGCGCATTTTAAAGGATAAAAATGAATCACAATTTAATTTTACAACGCTTAATGTTTATTTTATGTTTGCATTAAACACCTAAATTGACAAATACAACAAGTTCTATACTATTGTAATATGTTTATTTTATGCAACAAGTTTCTAATGTTTATTTCATCTTTACTTTATTTTTACTACCAAAAAAAAGTTATTTAACCATTTGTATAAATTTCTAAAATTTTAATATTAATGTAGTTAGGTTGAAAGATTTGCTATAGTTCTCATTTTTTATTTCAAAATGGAAACCGGTTTTCTTTTATAAGTGCATAAAGGTAATTTTGTAAATTAAGTATATCCTTTCTTTACGAAAGTTGATTATTAATTTAGCTGCTAATTTATAATTGATTTTTTTGTGTTAATTGGATGGTACAAAACTTTTTAAATAAAGCACTCTCTTTTAGCAAATAGATTGGCTGATGCATGGTCTGATAAAATTAAAAAAAATTTTTTTTACAATATGCAGTTTTTTATGCGAATAATATTTAGACCCATGTAATATTTCTCCCTAATAAGATAATCAAAATTTGGACGGTGTCAGGCAATTTTTTTCTGACTTCGAAACCCTGATTTTTTTGCCTTGCTCAAATGAAATTTAACTCTATATTGGACCAATAAAATTTGAGAAGTATTCTTATTTTTTTGAAACACTTCCTTGATCTTATTCAATTTTTTATCATGTACATTCAAAATTTATAGGGTGATTTAAGGGAGAATGAACTCGCTCTAGGAATCCACTAATGTCTCTCGTAGTTCTATATTCTACAAAACATTTAAATTTGTTTATTAGTTCTTTTTATATCGTATTATACAAAAAAAGGAGATCAAAAGAATTAGCATGATAATAACAAATTAAAAGAAAAATAGAGCGAATCTGACTAGGCATTTGAAAATTTCCTAGCAAAGCGCTTCTTATCTTTAATTTATATCTTAAATATACTATACCTTAAATCTATACCTAATCTTAAATATCTATACCTTAAATTTTATATCGTAATTCTTGCCTTAATATTTTTATATTTTCAAGATGACTAATTGAGTAAAAAAATGAAACATCGAACTGTTTAGACAGAATATCATTAATGTTTATTACCTTCATTATCTATAAAACTAAGCTAAAATTTTCCTTTTATAGGGCCGTGAGAATAACATTACCTTGCGCTCATGAACTAAATTTTGAGATACATTTCATAACTTCATGGTTTTTGATTTTAGCAAAACTTCCTAACTCTTTACATTCCCAAAACACCGCCATTCATTCCTGCCATCGTGATTTACTGCGTTGCGTACATTGAAAGTCAAGGAGCCAAAGAAGTTGGTATCTACCGCATCTCTGGCTCAGAAATGCGGGTGAAGGAGCTGCGACAAAAGTTCATTGGTGGAAAGTGTCCCCCCTGTCTCTCGCAGATCAGTGACATTCACGTGATTTGTGGCTGCCTCAAGGACTTTTTCAGAAGTTTGTCGGAACCCCTCGTCACTTTCAAACTTTGGAGTGAATTCGTTGCTTCTGCGAGTAAGTTGTTAAAATCCTTTTTTTTTAAGAGATTCCGAGTCCGAAGCTGTAATTTATTGTGCTAATCCCTGCCCAGACTTTTTATTTCAAGATAACAAGAGATAAGAAATACCGAAGGATACGTGTTTTAATATATCTATTTTTGTAGTGTTTTCTGTGCTGAATCTAAATATGTAACTTTTTTAACTGTTTTAAGTTCAGATTTTGGTTAGATTTCTGACTTTAAAAGTAATACATATTGAACATAAGGTATTAATAATTTTCTATAATTAATGCTATTAAAAGTGATGATCTAGAGCGTTTTATTATTCCAAAAATTCAGATAGGTAAGTAGAACTTTTATGATTTTTTCAAAAGCTTCGCAGCCATTTTTTTGTTAAAACAATGTGATTTACTATTTAGAATGCAAATCTAAAATTTATTTACGATAACATTTCAAAGATTCGTACTAATTAATACAAAAATTCAAAGCTTTAAATTTTGAAATCTTATCGAAATCCAGAAAAAGTTAGAATGAGGAAAAAAAAATGGCATGAGCCGATGCAAAAAATAGGAAACTTCTACTCCTAATTTGAAATAAATGCTTGCGCATTGCTCATGTATAGTACTCCTATTGGCAAAAACTGTTTTTTATTTTATCAATTTAGGAAGAAGCTTATAAAATTTATAACTTCGGAGGCGATAAAATGGATGAAAATGTTTGTTTAAAGCGCGTAACTGCAGCGTTCCTTTTTAGATTTGTGTGTGGCTGGGTGTGAAACTGGGTTTGCGAATATGGTCAACACAATTCAAAAACTTCCCTTAGCAAATCGAGACACCCTTGCATTCATGATGCTCCACTTACAGAAGTAAGATCAACCCATTTCGTTTGCCTATGCCAGGGGTCCACAACCGGTCGATTGCGAAGCATCTTTTGGTCAATCGCGAATCAATACTCACGCGATTATAATATTAATTTATATCTTTCGTTACCTTTTCATACGCAAATAAAAGTGTTCAAAGAAACGAGTTTCTAACTGTTTTCTAAATGAACGAAAAAATTTGAAAAAACGGACCCTTTAAAAGTTTGTGGACCCGCCACTGTTTCATTTTTAGAAACAAAATTTGAATAAAAATAATTTTGTAATAGTTACTTATGTTCTAGTAATAATAATAAAAAATAGGTATAAATACTTCAATTTAAGATTAGTCTTTTATGATGATTTTAGAAACATTTAATTTAGACGGTCGATGATTTTCTTGGGATCAAATATGAAACGTTGTGCAGCCCTTGCCTCTATCGTGAAACTCTCTTATAATTTAAAGTCTAACATGAAATTTAAAATATTCTTTTTTATTTCTTCAAAATTAGGATAAATTCTGGCTTTTCAATTGATTCTTGCATAGCCCTTAATCCGCAAGCTATAGGATTAAGCATCCATAAAATAAAGTTTTTCCAAATTTCATTAGGATCAAGTTTTATTTTTAAATCGTTAAGATCGTCATAATTTGTTGAAAATAAGGTGCCGTTCTTTTGCAAAGGATTTGGCGCTATTATTCGGCGGTAGATATCAATAATTTCAAATATTTTTCAACACCACCTACCCACAGTTCCTATACGAAATCAATTACTAATTCTTTCCTTGCTTTTTCGTTGTCTAATAAAGGGCACTTAGCAATTCTTTTGAAAAAGTAAAAGATAAACCTTTCTTTTTACACTTATGGTTGCTGGCAATTGGATTTCGCGCCCTTTTTTTAGTTATCTTCTTGCTTTGCTCTATTATATTGGACTTATTAAACAATGATAGAACCCATAAGCTTTCGGATTTTCAAGCATTTTTTGGTGGATAACTCTCGAATTTGTGGAAAAAATGAGAATGTATTCATCAAATCTTTACAATTAATTTCACTATTTCATTGTTTTAGGAAGAAATACTGCATTAAAATATAAAAGTAAGAATGCTTTTTGGAATGCATTTAATATTTCATTCAAACAATGCGTGGTGTTTAGGGTACTATAAGTTTTTATTACTAACACATAATAAAATATTCAATCTTTTAAAATGATTTTAATAAAACAGATTGGCTGACCATGTACGCTATTTACCCTTCTTGCTATACGAGACCTAAGAGTGATTTCCTTTTTATTCTGTGCTTTTATTTTTAAGAATAGGTCAAATTCCAGAAAACAAAATGACGATCAGTAGTTTAGCCAGTATTTTCGCGCCCACACTCATCGGCCACAGTACTCCGAATCCAAATCCATTGATCGCGGTCTCTGACTTCTCCAAACAAATCGAGGTAAGCAAATACTTAATATTATTCTATTAGTGTGTTCATTAATTTAACTTTAAAATGAGTTAACCCCTTAACATCCTACACTCCATTGATTTGTTGGGATGAAGAGTAATTGAAAGATTCAAATTAATTTGATCTTAAATCATTTAAAACAATAAAATATATCCATATTATAACAATCTAATGCCTGTGTGTCTTTGCATTGATTCTTATTGGTTAAAATAATTATAGAAGAAACCAATGATATTTTAGATAAGATATACCATTTTTACTTCTAAATAGTTTTTTTCAATTCAAAATTATCTTTTTTAAATTCTAAACGCTCTTTCTAAAATACAAAATAAAATTGAAAAAAAGACAAAATAGAATTGAAAAAAGATAATTTAGAACTAAAAATGTTAGAAATTGCTAGTATTTATATTTAAGAAGAGTGTTCCTTTCTTGCAATACTCCTGTGTTTTGTATAAATCAACCTAATTCTTCAATTTTTTAGTCAGTACGTTTTATTTTTTAGATAAGATTTTTTACTAGTGATTAATATCAATGGATCACCAACATAACTTGTTTTTTTGCTAAAAATTATGGAATTGGGATGACTTATGTCAAAATCAAATTAATTATTTTTTATTTTACAACATCGTTAACCAAACGTTTTCCATTATTTTTACGATTAGAATGAAGTACAAAAATTATTTAAAAAAAATATAATTTAAAATTTTGTATTGATAACTGTATTACAAAAGTTTCATTATAAGTAAAAACTTAAAAATTATTACACACTTTCAATAATTTCCATCATATGCGCCCACGGGTTAAAAGTTCATTAACCCGTTTATGCTTATGGTCTTATATATAAGACACAGACGATTTCTTGATATGTTAAGATAGTTTTTTATTCATACTTTCATACCGAGACAGACCCCAATGTCCGATAAATAAAAATGGCCTGCTTAAAAATCATTAAAAAAAATAAGCAGATTGATAAATTTCAAAAAAACGTTAAATAACTTAATGTCTTCTGCAACAGAGTTGATGTAATGTTTCCCTAATTAGTAGATTCATTTGCATGTTTAAACGAGATCGTGCTGAAGTATTTTTCCAAACGCGATATTCAACACACCGTTTCCAGTTGTCTTTAGCAGTATTGCTAGTGTTAAAATATGTTGAAGGGAGTGTGTGTGATTCGTTTGAAAGTAATGCAAGTGTCATTAATTTTCTTTTAACGTTGCAGGTCCTCAATGTCCTTCTCTCCCTTTCCACTTCATATTGGTCCGAGTTCATAAATATTGAAGAAACGCTGGACTCTGCTAACTCAGACATTTCTCGTTCATCAAAAGAGATTTTAGACTTACCGAAAACTCCTTCAAGGTAAATACACTTCCTTTAAGGTCCTTATTATCAATATTTACTCTCCAACATTCCGACTTTTCCAAATTAAGTCTTTTTATACGTAGATTATGTTGATGATGAATTTTTACTCAAACGAAAATGCTCTAGTAAGTGTGAGAGAAACATTATGGATGGCTTCATATTTAGGGAGATCAAAGAGACCTCGTATGCATCAAGACGATTAACTTCTGCTTAAGGAGGTAGAGATATTGTACACAAAATGTGATATTTAAATTATACAGCAAAATATCGATCCAAATAAAAACAAGCGCGATAGACTAACTAACATCCCACAATTCGTACCTCAAACAAGGTACAAAATTTTATTGTCTGCAAAGGTATATTAATTACTATTATAAGCTACACCCCGTTGTGGAATTGGCCTTTTCATAAATTTGCGAAGGCATTTGCACTTTTCTCAATTGGGCAAGAGGTTGGCCCGCTTAATGAAATAGGCAATGTCATGTACGAATGCGTTTATAAAAAAGGTTGTTGAGCCAGAAAAATCAATTTTCGATTAATTATTTGATACTGATCCCAGTAATGACCAACATCTTTATTTTGCCCAATTTTCATAAAATATATAAAAATGGCTTCATATTTCAAAGGGCAAATTTTTTGCACAGTTTTTGGAAAATTTAAGAAGCAAAAATCATAACCTTATGATTATGAAAACACAAAGTGGTACATACCAGAGTTCTGTTGGGCTTGGTTTGGGGAGCGGTGTGGAGAGACATATTTCCTGAAGGAAACTGATGGGGACGGAGTAAAATATCTCCAATTTCATCTCAAGGCAAAAGCAACTAGAAAATATGCAGGACTTGGAGAAGGCAGGGTGTCGAAAAGTTATATATCGAATTTTACAATCCTTTTATTTTTTTCATCAGTAGAAGCAAATGAAATGTGCTAAGGTTCGTGTAAATTGGCAAATCGGCATTTTTTGTTCAATAATTTAGGTGGCGGAGTAGAGTTAGGGTCGATGGGGATTACAATCAGAATCACAGAAATTCATAAAATCATAATACTTATTTTTTAAAACCCATAATCAGAATCAAAATCGGACTTATAAGCTCAGCTTCTCTCACTAATTGTAGCGCTGAAAGCTTAGCTGGCATACGTCAGGAGAAGGAACAGAGTCTTTTGAGAAACTGAGAACTTATCTCCACAGTATCTTCCCTATTTAGGAAACACAATTAAATGGGAATCCCCCTACAGAATAAAAACCACGGGTAGAGCAGGAATTTTTTTCATTCCTACAACCAAAAGTTAATGACAATCAATTACAGGCATCATCACAGATAATAATAATAATCCAGTTGGCAACTGGAAACTAAAACAATCCATCTTTGCTCGCCTGTAAACATCTATAAATGTTTTTTAATAATCGAAATAAGAAATTGAATTGTATTTTGAGAATCAGAATTTTTGAAATGAAAAATGAGAAATTGCCATTAATGTGTTTACAAAGAAACAAATATAAATAATACTAGTTATCTACATAAGTTAGTAATAATAAACGAACTTATAGAAATCTTAATACTTAGTGATTTTAATAAACTAACTAATCTATAAATATTTAGTTTATATAATTAATTTTTATTTGATTTCAAAAAATTTTCTTTTCTTCAAATGTACAAGGGCTCGTTTGCATAACTTCATGAAAGTTTGTATCATATTTTCCATTGTGATAGATAGCATTTGAAGAAAATTAATTTAAACTGGTATACGTTGTCGTAGAAGAAATTCATATAACACATCAATGTTTTGAAAATTGTAGTTTTTTAAAGTTAAATTCACACTTCAAAATATAAAATTTAATTTTGCATAAAAGTGAAGAAAAAATGATTTTTTTTCTCAATCATCGGGAGTTTGGAATTTTAAAATAAGTTTGCTGTTCAATTGGAATTCATTTCTAAATATTTAATTAGTCAATTAACTGTCTAATTAGGCGCTCAGTTATCGATATCGCATCCAAGTGAAGATCTTTTGCTGGACAGATGGTACGGAAAGTCACGATTGGGAATCGAACCCAGACCAACTGGATCGAAGACCTACGCTCCCACCACTACGCCATCTGTAGATGTGTTAACTTTAGCCTTATTTTCAAATTGAATGTTGGTTACACCCTTGTTGTAGCTATTTAACTGAAAAAGTAATAACATTGGATCGGAACTGCTTGATTTTTAGCGATTATTCATAAAAATTTAACGGTTCTTTCACATAAAAAAACGTAAAATTATCAAATAAATCTCTAAGTAAGTTTAATGCAAATTTAAAGGTTTATACGTATCATCTGATTAGAACATGTGTTCTTGAATCCATTTCAATTTGTGTACTAAGTCAGGTTTCCAATTCCAATAAACAACACTTGATGAAAAGAACATTCCTATTTTTATTTCCAAAGATGTAATGAATTTAAATTTTATTTTAGATTTTAAAGATTATTTACACATATACGTGCCTTTTTCGTTTTCTTCAAAAAGATGTAGAAGATTTTAATAAAGTTTTAGTTCATAGCAAACAAGCGCCCTCAAGAATCTGCCAAAGTTTTTTCATATATTTATTATATGGATGTGTGAGTTTTTTTTTTATAACAATATCTTTTTTCTTAAAACCTGTTTCGGGTTTAAGCGACAATAATTGTTACTTTTCTTTAATAAATGATGCATTTTATTCTTTAAATCATTTTTCATCCAACTCAATACAAAGTAGTTGTAAAAGAGAACGTCTAAAAATCGATACTTTAGCCAGCCAAATCATCAGGTCTTCTTAGTTTTTATAATATCTAACCTGGTAATTTGGGCTAGAATTAATTTTATTCGTTTTATCTTGAAGCTATTACAAAATTCATATTGCAATCTTTTTTAAACTATATGATGTCATTATTAAAAGCAATGAATATTTTTTGTATGTTTGTTAGATTATATAGTAAAGACTATGCTTAGCCAAAAAGTGTGAAAATATTTTCATTTAACTAAAACCATTTTAAAGCTCTGCTTGTTAAATATGTAAAAATAGATCACACAATATATTGTAATCTATATAATTTTGTCATAAAAAGGAATTAGCACTCGATATTTGTTTAAAATATTTTAAAATTACTTAAACATCTAGCTTAAATTTAATTATTTTTAATTTGTTTTATAATAGTTCTAAAGAAAATAATGATGCACTTTAATAATTGCTATTTTATTATGCTGGGTATATACGCGCAACTTTGGTATTTTTAAATATTTCGTTTGCGTGTTTACGCCCTCATCTTCAACATAATGATAGAAAATGATTATCCAATAGAATCAATCGCCCACGGGCTTCGCCGAATCAAATGCTTTTGTTTTAATACTTCAATTGTAAAGTAGTCTTCACTTCTATCATTGCTGCACAAGGGATAAGAAAATCTTTTTTGATTTAAAAATATATATGAAAGTTTACATATACGAAAGGAAAATTAGGTTTATTCAATATAACCTGAAAAATTCGATATATAAATTATGCATGGAAAATATAGAAAAGTTTGTTGTAGCTAGGAATTGATTTAAGACTTTGAAAGTGAAAAGGATTTGATGTTTGTCCAGTAGTTGTTTAAATCTTCTACAAGTGACATTCTTAAATAAAAAAATTGAGACATATTGACAAACGCAAATGAAATAATAATTACTCAAAGTAAATGGATTGAGAGGGGTTGGCTGGCGAGATCCAAGTAAGTACTGTTGGCAGTGATTTAAAATCCGCTGCCTTATGTGTTATAGTGTCTCCTGGTGATTGACAGGCCATCTTTTTAAATAATTCATTGCTTCTCCAGCTCCCTAGAGACTTTCCTGTTTCCTTATCTCTTGCTTGCATAAGCAATCCTTTGATTGCGTTCTTTCTCTGGTCGTTGCTAGTCACAGTTACTGAAATATAAAATGTAATCTACAAAAAAATAATGTTGGCTGAATCGCGATTCTCGATCGGTCTTTGGTTGGTTATATAAAAAAATTGGTCTATATACAAAAATTCATTTTGCAAATGGTCCATAAACCCATTAGTGCCCAAAACTATATTTTTTTAAGACAAACAAAACTTTGCATTATTTTTACTTAATTTTAGTATAAAATTTTTAATTTTTGTAATAATTTTTCTAAACCATATCTATGAATGTCTGAATTTATGTGTTGCTTTTGGGCAACACGGGGATGTTGCCTAAAAGCAACATAAATCTTTAAACTTTTAAAAATGAAACTTGTGCTAAACTGTAATTTTTTTGTTACTCTTAATTACTTTAGAAGTTGTTGAGTATCTAAGAATACTATTTTTTGTTTGTGATACCTTACTTTTTCTGTTCACTATATATTATTGCTGAAATAATATAATAATACAAACTTTATTTGAATAACCTATTCTTTTAATCCATGAAAAGCTGAAAAACAATAATCATGGAGTTTAAGATTGCACTTTGTGCACTTTCTTTTTGTTGTTTTGCCACAGAGAGCACATCTCGATTTATTGTCATCCATTCCAGGAAAATGATTCACGCCATCATATCGCATTGAATCATCAATTCGTCTAGAAACACGGCTATTGTGAAAAACTAATTTTTGTTGGAATCACTTTTTTATCATGACAATAAATTTGCAAATACGAAGTCGCAATTGACCGTATGTGTTCCAAAAATGTGCAGGGTTCTTCAATACTTTTATGTAATAACCATGAATTGTACATGCTAACTTCTAAACAATATAAAAAAATGCCAATACCATTTTCTATTTCTGATAAAGGGCCTGTAGGTTGATAAAGCTTGATCCATCTGATCAGTACCACCCATTGATTTATTATAATTGCCAATCATTGATGGTCTTGAAACGGTAACATATTCTTTCAACTGTTGTGACCATCTTTTTGCAAGCCCCACAGGCTCAATGCTTTCAAAATTAGATGCAGCTATCACAGGCCCATTATCATTCCACATCACTAATTCAACGCCACTATTCACATCTTTATAACCTAGAATAGATCCTTTTTTCTTCTTTTTAAATTCGGCTTTTGAAGGTAAGGGACAATCTTGTATCATGATAGCTTTTATTGTTTTTGTGCATCCAATGTTTTTGTTTTTTAAGTATTTTAAAAGTGGTATTGAGTTAAAGTAGTTGTAAATGTATACTGTAAAATGACCTTCTGGTAAAGATTTTAGTAGACCAAGAACAACACTTGGTCCTAAACCAAAGTTTTTACTAAATTCATTTTTTGAACCTTTACCTTGATATACTTCAAAATCATAAAGGTATCCTCCATGTAAGTTTAAGCACCAGATTTTGTATCCTGAACGAATTGGTTTCATTGGCATTCTTTGCTTAAGTGTTTGGCCAAACTTTCCATAATAAGGAATCATTGACTCGTCAACATCAACTTTTTTTGTCAACAAAGCAAATTTTTGACATTTGTTTCTTATTAAATCTAAAAGTGGTCGGACTTTTGCGCATTTGTCAGTTGGATCAAGAGTGCTATTGTCACAAAAGTGAAGATTCTGAAGAATTGAGGTAAATTGATTTCTAGGCATTGCATTTTTAACTAGTCGATGTTGGACATGTGGAGCTTCTTCCCAAAACATCCTATAAGATGGGAGTTGCACATAACCACTCAACATAAGAATTCCTAAAAAACAAAAAAAGTTTCTCTTTGAGTGGTATCCATCCAACAGCGCCATTTTCAATTGCATATTGATTTGTCCTTTCTATAATAAAATCAATAACTTCATTGTCAAAAAATAATTCAAAAATTTGACGCTATTCCATTGGCAGTTTGAATTTGTCATTTTTACTGTTGAAAAACCTATAGGTACTTGAAAACTTTCTATGATAGTTTTTATATTACGTTGGTATTCATTTTCGCCTTTTGAGGACATCCATTTGTTGTTACGTGAGAATAAATCGTCAGTCATAACTTTGTTGAAATCTGTCATCTGATCTCTATTATCAATTATAACGGTGTCGTCTTGAAAATTACAAATTAACTGGAGTTCACATTGGGCTAGTAATTGTTTTTTTGATAAATTGTGTAACTCGAAATTTGTTTCATCACCTGAATCTTCATCTGAACAGTTTACATCATCAGGCGGAGCCATAAAAATATTAGCATCAAGCCAATTGTCATTACTGTTGAGAGCATCAATGGCATCATTAATTGTAAGATGTTTACTTTCAACTGCTTGGGTAATTTTTTTATTTGGATTTTTTCCTTTTGATTCTTTTAAACGTCTCTTTATTTGATCAACGTTCGCCATTTTAGAAAAAAGTATGAATTGCAGTTTAGATTAAAAAAATATACTAAAAAATAATAGTAAAATAATATTTTAAAACAAATTTAAAAAAAATTCAAAATCTTTCTATGTTTTTTTTCTTAAATGTTTTGTTATTTTAATAATAAATAAAAAATTTAATATATTTTTAGATTTATTTATGTTTATTTTTTGATAAATTATGTTATAAAAAATAAAGTTTTTAAAGTAGTTTTTTTTATCAAAAAACTTCGAAAATATGAGTAACTATTTTTAGTGCAATAAAAATATTTTATAGATTGCTTTGGAGTACAGATAAAATAATACTGGTCATATTTATATAAAAAATATTTTAAAGCAATTACCAAAAGTTAAGACGCTTCTGTTGCTTTTAAAGTCAAAAAATCATGAAAAGAATTATAAAATCAAATAAAGCTTATTTAATTTGATCCATTAGTACAAAAAATACACTTTTTAATATTTTTATTTTACTGTTTTACGGCCCTAAAGTTGTGTTGCTTTGGGGCAACGCAGGGAACTAATGGGTTAAAAAAAATATAATTTAGAAAAAAGAATTTTAAGAAATTTTGAATATTTACTTTTGCCTATTTCTATTAACTTTTTTATTAAATAAAAAAATTCATTTTGTTGAGGAAAAGTTTTGAAATAAAAGAAAGATATATTGTGGCAAAAAGCTTAGTTTTATGTGACTACTTTCCGATCTTCATATTTTGTTGAATCACGCTTGATACTAAGAGTATTTGAAATATCATGTTTTAATAAACCGTTCAGTTGTGTTCTTTATCTGCATTCAAAAAGGCGAAATGGACGAAATGTTACTGATAGCGGAGATTTTAAATTGTCATTGACTTCTTTGCAACTTGACAAACCAAGTTTGACCTCAAAACATCAAATTCAACGCGCTTTGCTTTCTCTTTGATTAAACAACATATTTTTGAGAACACAAATTTTGACTTAATAAAATTTGCTTTTATAAAATTCCATTTAATTTTAATAGATCAGCAGAGTTAAAATTTTGTACTATATAAATTTAATTGAGTAAACAAATAAAATAAAGTGATTAAGAAAGGCTTATTTATTCTTATATTTATGATAAATAAAATTGGTACCTAAAAAAATTAGGGGTCCATAAAAAAAAATTCATTTTAAAAGATGCCTTAAGAGAATAAAGGGGTTAAGAATCACTGGTTTAGATTGTTTGATATACTTCCCATACTTTACTGCCTGTGTTGAAATATTTTAGGTTAAGAGTAATTTAAATATACTGTTTTTCATGAGGTCCAACAGTGCTCGTTTCTGGCCATATGATTAAGCAAGAAGCTTTGCACTTGCCAAAAAGAACTATGAAACATTTCTTTTTTTAAAGTCTAGTGTCAGTGTTCAGTTCAATTTTTAATTACTTCTTGCTTAAATACGAAATACCGGATATATAATAATGATACTTTGAAATGTAAATTTATTATTATTATTATTTGTTTTAGTTAGCTTGATCGTTTTGAAATAAATATTGAGGAATCGCCTACAATAAACACAAATAGCAAGACAAAATTTCATAATCTCTACATGAAAGGAAATTAACATCCTTGTCACACTCTTCTCTCCAACTAGCATCGTAGTATACTGCGAATCAGTTTTTCAATTACAGCTGAAGCTCTCAATGTTTCTCAGATTGCGTGTTTCAAACTCTCAAACGGTCTTTGCCTATACCAAGGATCGAAATGAGGGAATCAACAACATTTTTACCATTCAGTGTTTGTAATGGAGCAAAAGTTTGTGTAGGAAGTGAGATTTTGTACGGAGAGAGAATGCCTTTGTTTTTGTTTGCGCCGTGATAAGCTTGCTCTGGAAGAAGACTTGAACAAGCGCTGTCTGGAGCTCCGTCCGGGGATGCTTTCAAAAAGCAAGAGAGTGAGAACAGACTTAAATATTTTCGAAGAATATTGTTAACATATGAGTAAGTGTTATTTGATTGATAAAATGAAAATCTACTTAGCTCTCAAAAGTTGAATTATCCCGTGTTTGGGATATCTATAACTGATTCTAATCTTCCTAGTTGTTTTTAGGTTAGCGTTAAGTCCCTTCATCAGCCGTTTCTAACATTTTTGAAGTAATGGACGCCTAAATATCCGGCTTTGAATCAAGCGACCACGGGTATATTTTTTGCAATAGGTTTCTATTTATGATATTTTAGTTGCCGGTTTCATAACTGGACACATGGAAGGAAAGGTCACAATCGCGCTGTAAAATTTAGAAAACCTGTTGTTGGCAGTTGATTAGTGTTTAATTGGCATTTGTTTTGGGTATAGGGTTGAGGTTAGGTTTAGGGTGTTAGTTTACTTATACATTTTTTGACATTCTTGACACAAACTTTCTTATTTATTTGTATACGCGTCGGACACAAAAAACATAGACACGCATACTACACTACATACATATTGCCATTAGACCCCCATATACTGAAAAACAGATCCCAAAAAGAGCGGTTTAGCCGATATTTTGTTGTCTTTTTTTGTAGTTTTGATATTTATGTTAAACTAGCGGGAAAATTAAAGCTTATAAAGAACTAAAAATCAAATTGTAAAATGATTTGTCACCTAAAAATATCAAAAAATGAAAAATCACATTTGAAAAGTAGAGATAATATGTTATCTCAAATGGACATCTAAACATTTAGCGTGCTACTTGTTCTCGCTCTTTGAAGAAAGTTTTACATACTTTGTTTAAAAGACGCATTCTTTCAAGATATAAAATTGTTTTATCGTTCTGGCATTTCACTTTATAAATATGTTATTGAAAATCGGATTAAAATTTTCATAGATCTATAAACTCAGCAATGAATATAAAAAGATTATATATGCTCGAAAATCATGTTTTGTTCAACCCTCACATAACTCCCTTATGGACTTTTACTCCATTACAAGTTTAAAAATGTGAATTGATTTAAAATCAAATAGTAACACTTACAAAAACGGCAATGTAATCTTAATTAATCTTTTTTAATTTATGATTTTGAAGACAAACCAAAATTTTCGATATTTTTTTTGAATATATAGATAGTTTTAGCCAAGATTCTTTATAAAATACACAAATAAAAGTCGAATTTTATTAAAACAACAAACTAAAAAATCACAAAAATCAAAATATAGATAATAATAATTTGGCACATCAAAAACACAATATACTTGTTATATACATAAACACAACTAAGTAGAAACATAATGTTTACATCCATTCAGCACAAACAGAAAAATAATGGAATTTACATCACTTTATAAGTGCCTGGTAGATCTTGCTTTTTGCCTTGCAGACCAAAAATGACAACAGGTTATTTTCTTCACCGAAAGACACTATAACAGAGTAGGCAGCGAATTTTAAATCACTGCCAACAGTACTTACTCGGATTTTGTCAGCCAACCCATCTCGATCGATTTACTCTGAGTAATTTTTATTTCATCTGCATTTGTCAAGATATTTCAATTTATCAATTAAGAATGCCACTTGTAGATGATTTAAATAACTACCGGTGTGTTCTTTCGGCAAACTCCCTAAAAAGTGAGAAGTGATTTTGTCTTGCAATTCTTTTCTCTTGCTGTACACCTTAACATCATGTAGTTATAACAAAGTTTTTTTGCCAAAGCTTTCAAGTACAGCTTTCTACCTCCTTTATAAATAGACTTTAAGAACAATTATTACTGAAATCTATGAATTCAGTGCTGCTATATGTATATGATTTGAAAACACGGTGGAATCCATTTTCTTGATGGTTTATATGATCGATGCGATCAGCCACATCGCCCCCACTCTTAGACTCATTATAGGCAATAAGAGGTTCTGGCTTCGATTTTTCTCTGATAACTTCAACATATATTTTGCTGTGATGCATACAACCTTAAAATTTTTCTTTGCAAGTCTTTCTGGTATGTATGCTACAAGCGAAGCATATTTTGAGTACACTATTCTGCTTTTGCACCCATTTAACCATAGTGTTTTCAAGAAGTGAGGTCTTAAAATATTCGGAACAAATCTTCTATTGGACTTGACTGTTGATTGTAAGTTTTTTGTTATACAACCATTCAACAAGATTATGATCAATAAAAATCTGTCTACAAAAGTCCTTATCCTTTGGGCATCTCTGTCCGTAAGGCCGATCTTTTTACAATCGAATTTACAGAAAAATAATTAGCTTCTGTACTTGCTACGTATATTTTCGGTTTCATAGAATATTACTTTTTGCATCATTCAAGTGGTACTCCTTGATGCCAGGCTTCTTTGCGTTGTAAACCTTTACTGGACAACCTCCTCAAAAGTTGACTATTTGTTCGTCAGTTGTTACTGAAACTTTCGGAGTCCAAAATTTGTAAGGAATATTAAAAATTATCATGAATGAACCTCATTGATGAAATGCGATCGTTAGGATCTCTTTGGCATTAATCGTCAAATCTAATAAAAATCCTAAACAAGAAGCACAAATTTCTTCCAATAGCAGGCTCCAAAAAAGGGACACCGATATCGTCTGAAATAGATCATACAAACTTATTTTTTGATCATTAGAATATCCCAAATAGATGAGACATCCAAAATATGAAACCAGAAAATCGAGGCCAACCTTTTTATAGTAATTACGCAAGTATTCAAACTTTGGTGAAATGCATCTAAAGAACTCCTTATTAGAAAAATACTTTTTTTCTGCTTTACAAGTACAAAAATGTTGACAATTTTTCCAACAAATATAAAAATAAAATTTCAATGTGTTGTATAAGTTCGTTTGTGATTGCCTTTGGCATCTTATTCACTGGATTGTGCATGTAATGCATATTTTTGGTGCAAGCATTAACGCTTTTTCAAGTAGGAAGGAAGTGTAAATGGCTTAAACAATCAAGCGAATTAATCTTAAAGGGGCTTAGGCTATTTTGGGGTAATTTAGTGTGGTAGAAGTGTTGATTCCATTTTAGTACTGTGTGTTATTTTGAGGTTAATTTTAAAAAAGACAGAAAAATAGTGACACTGATGCAAATCACATTTACGTCCAAATAATAAATCAAATATTTATAACCCAATGAAAAAATTAAAGCAATTTTTCATACTAAAATCAGGATATAATATTCTAATATATGATATAATAGGATAAAACTTAAATCCAATAAAAATTTTGAATAAAAGTATTTATTCCAATCAACAGCAGACGTACTCTCGTCCAATTAAGATCAAAGGAATCATTTCAATCATTAGTTATTTCATTTCATTGATTTCATTCAATCTGAATTCAATCATTGATTTTTGATAGGCAACTGTAGATGCTGTACTTGTTCCTAAAACTTCTTCAGCGCTCATCACTAACATGATTGCGAGATGTGCAATCAACCATCATGCAATTCGTGAATCAACAAATTCGTAAAATTTCATCATCATCCCTCGACCCAAATGACGGACGAAAAATATTGATCTACCTCGCAATATTATGTGCTACCGTTTTTTTTGCAATAAACAAAAACTAAAGGGCGCAGAGTGGTAGATTCTTCATTCAAAACCAATATGAAATGTGGAAATAACTTTATCTTCAAATATTATATGTACTTTCACTTTGTGTTATAGAAAAGTTTTACGGAACATATTGTGTAGTAAAACCCCATAGTGCGTCGTCATCCATGCTATTTGCTAATTCTGATGTCAAGCGAAACAAACGAATGCCGTAAACCAAAGTAGAAAAGTGCCAACATTTAGTTGCGTGAGATTTTTTGTTTCGCCACCTATCGATTGTTCGCATACATTAGGTTCGGATACTAAGATTGCTTCCATTAAAATTTCAATTTTTCGTGAGGAATATTGTATGCGTTTTTAGGTTTATAAATTTGAAATAAAATAGAAACAAAGAATACGAGAGAACATTTGGTGTTTCATCGTGGAATCTTTTTCGTACTTGCAGAAAAATATCTCATCGCTCTTTCAGGATCTATTTAGAAGTTAGCTTTCTGCAATAAGAATTTATAAGCAATTTTTGTAGAGAATTTTGGATACATTGACTTTTTTGAAGTATAATGTCAGACATTTTATTTAGAATTGCTGATGCTATAAACAAAATTGTGAAAGAATAATGTATCTTTTTAAAGTTATATATTGCAAAAGAAATTTGCCATAATTCAAAAATAAACAAAAAAAAAGTACGATTTTCACACTAAAATTTTAAACTACTTATAAAAAGTTAAGCCCAATTTATTAGTTATATCTTTGAATTTTGCTAAACAAATTATTAAAAATTTAAGTATTTCTAATCCAAACATTCTTAATCGACTTTATTATTATTAATCAAATGAGTTGAGTAAAGTAAGATAAAATGTGCACTTTTATGTTTTATAGATAAAAAAAACTAAGATTAGTCGATTGAACCTCACACATTTAACCCATATGCAGTTACGTAACAAAAAATAAAAAATGGGGTGGCACAAAGGAGCCATTTTTTTCAAAAAAAATCCTCTATTTACGGCTAACTCACTGTTCATATGATGAACCTTCTGGGTTTAATGTTTCTTAAATGACGTCATCAGCAGTATGCCCAATGATTTCCTCTTCACAATGGAAATATACATAGCTAAGAATTAATTCAATACTAAATTAAATTAGCAATCTTTCACTAATTCATTACCCAACCAAATAACCAATATTTTAATTTTAAGATGACTTTTTGTTTAAGCAAAAGAACTTACATAAATAGTTGAAACATTTGTAAAGCTTTTTTCTAAAGTGTTTCAATCCAAATGAGAAAATGAGAAAATGGAGTCCGCATAATAAATAATCATTGAGGTGGAAACATTTTTGAGCAAGGTCACCACTTCTCATTGTTCATATCAGTTATTCCAAATATCTTTAATGAAGTATCGTGAGAATCTTCATGTTCTGTTTGCATTTTCCAAGGCTACAGGCAAATGAAATATCAGCTTGCTATCATCATCATCTTTTTATTATTATTATTATTATTGTTGTTATTATGCTGATCACGAAGACTTCGCTTCAAAATAGACTTCACCTTTTCCATATTTTTATGCAGAGCGAGTTGGAATATTCTTGAAACTATTCCCCTATATTTTCTTTGCATCATGCTACAGGTTGTGTGCCTTGCTTATATGCACTTATGGTTGTTGGTGAGTATGGGAATGCAATGGATTATAACCAATTAAATCCTTTACTCCAGTAAAAAATAGTACTCTACGTGCGCATGAATTACCTACCAGAGAGAACATTGCCTGGGTAAATTGTTCTCTTGAATCGTTGATATCACCTCAGTATGATCAAAAGTTGATTTGCAAGCGAAAGCTAATAATCTCCAGCGGCATTCACAACGAAATGTTTTTAAACTATACTCATTTTTTATATGCATAAATCCTTTTTAACATTGTTTTTTTCATTTTGTTATTTTTAATTATTTTTTATCACTTTTTATATTATAAAGTGTTAAAAATTAGACAAATCAAATCAAACCCATTAAGTACCGCAGACGATTTAACAAAGTCATTGAAAAAAGCAGACGAAAATGAAATTACTTATGTTCCCAAATGGGAGCATTGGGACTTAATGGGTTAAAAAGAACATAATTTAAATAATGATATTTAAAATTTTAAAATACTCCTACAACATCAATTTAAGGTAAAAATTTTGTTAATTCATTCTTAAGTATTCCAACTCATCAAACAATTATTATTATTACTTTATTGATCAATTAAAATTGTCATCTGTAAAGAATAATTGATTTTGAATTTAGTGATATTTTAGGTGAAACAGTTTATATTTAGTTAATATTTTATATTTAGAAACAGTCTACATCAAATTTGGGTTAAAAGTGTTGTTAAAAAAGTAACTTTATTTATCAATTAATTTTAATTACTATTAGTTATTATTGATTAATCAATCAAAAACGATATTTTAGTTGCTTAATTTATACAATCAAACAGGTAGTGATGAATTACATAAATGAACCAATTAAATATTAAAAATAAAAAATATAAAATTTTCTACTGCAGTGAGACATTTAAGGTGAATCAGATATGAAAGGTAATAAAAATAGTAGTATACGTCTTTTTTCACAATCATTTCTAGGATAAATTAGATAACAGTCATGAACAACAACAATATTTTAAACTTGAATTTATTGTTCTGCCTTTTGTCGCTCCACCCTTTCAAAGCGTTCTTTTCCCTTAGAAATTTAAGATTTATTTATTGCAAAAGGATTTAATTTTTTAGCTCAATTTACTAAATACTATTTTTTTGGCTGAAATTTGAAGAAATGAACTGATGATGATGAGAAGCCGTGCGCTATTTGCATGAAAGCGGATTGTGACACCCACCACACTCGCAATTACGTGTACTGAAAAAAATTTTTATCCGTTAATTATTATCGAGAAAATTTTCATTTACAGATAAATTACTACTTAAATAAGTTAAAAAAGATTGCATGTATTTATTCAGAATGCTTAGAATGATATCCTTTGCCATTATGAATTTTTTACCAGTATAAAACGTATAGGGTAAAAATATAAAAATATTCTCATACAACAACTCTTATAAAGGTGATCTTTATATATAAATTTTATTCCAAAAGATATGCTACATAATTGCAAATTTTAATGAGTTTTGTAATTATAAATAGTTTATCTTAGGATTTGAAGTAAGAGGTGCATAATTTAAAAAATTTCTCAAATCGAATAACTTTAAACATTTGTGTTGTGAAATATTTAAAAATAAGACGCTAAACCTTTATTTATATATATAAGCGACATTCTTCTCTCTTGTAACAAAAATTGTGCAAAAACAGGGTGCTGCAACTTTCTTATATGATTGAGTTGCTCGATAATTCTTTCTTTGTAAAAAATGTTGTTTCTTTGTTATCAAGAAAAAATAATTCTGGTTATTCCTTTTTTTAGATTGTTATTTTTTTTCTTTGATTCCACGTTGGTTAAGGGGCGTGAGTAGAGTTGGTTAGATGCTGGATTCAATAACTCAAGGTCTTGGGTTCGATCCTGGATCAAGCCTGCTTTCCTCATAGTTCGATACAAGCGGGGCAATTGTGCCTTTTCGATGAAAACACCCTACGCTACCATTACCATCTAAAAAAAATTTGGAAAACCCCTTCAAGGCGCTACTACCCCCTTTGGCAACCACAGTCCTATTCCCATCGATTCTTAGAAAATGATAAATCCATTAAAAAGTTGAATGAGTGAGTATGGCTGTGATGAAGATTGACAAGTTGGCAAACATATAAATGCTTAGATCATAAGTTGTTAGAACTTTGTTTACGGGTCAATGCGTATATTGTGGAAAATATATTTAAACAAACTTCACACATAGTTTAGAAGTATAGGAATACTGAATACATTTTACTTTTATTTAAGTGCTTATTTTAATCTACGCCATTATAAAAAATCAACCTTTAAAACTTCACTTTTAGGCATAACTTACATTAATATTATTCGCATCACCCGATATATAGACTTCTTCAGATGTTATCGAAAAGATTTATGTTGATAAATATACTTTTTACAGAATTTTTTATAAAAAAATAATTTCAAAACGGTGAATATGTTAAACTTTGTGTTGAAATAACATGCAGTAAAAAGAGTTTTTTTGACTATTTTGTGCTTATCATAAAATTATACTAACTCAAAAATCAGTTGAATGAACTAGTTACAAAAAGTTAATAAAAAATTTTCTCAAGTGAAAAAGTACCTAAAAAACATTTATAATATTCATCAAATTAAATTAACTAAATTTTACAATTGATAATTTACTTTATTTTTATATCTGATTTAACTATGAATTTTCAAAGATTTTCCTAATTTTCAAATTTAAATAACCTAGTTAAAACAACTAACTGATCGACATCTTCGCAACTTTTTGTTTTGACAATGTGATATGAAGGATCTTTATAGAATTACTGTATATTTTGATCAAAATGCGGACTGATGTGGTTTGAAATTCAGTTTCTTACATTTTGAAGACAGTTCGAACTCTATTTTTTCGTGAACTGTATAATTAAAACTTCCGTTGATACTGTCTGCCTCACATTCATATCACAGGATAATAAGCGCATATCATAGGAGCATATGGTGATGATGAAAAATGAGCTGACATTCAAGCAATTGTAGTCAGGCATATTTTGATGGCAATACATTATTTAATGGTTGTGAAGAATTACAAGTTGTTGTGATTTCTGAGTGTAGTGAAGAATATAGTTTGAATAGTTGCCTTATAAACTTTTTTATATTAAAATAAAGAACAGATTTATATCCTTGCTAAATTTTTAATTAAATTATTTTGTTTAACTATACATGACTTTGTACTTGCATTTTTGAATATAACCAAACCATTGCATGTTTCTAAGTTAAAAGTAAAATATTCTACAATAATTTTTATTGAACAACTTTAAATATTACTATATGGGTGGCATGGCAGGTTGGTTGAGATAATGGACTCAGAACGGAAACCTCTGAGTTCGATTCCTCATCGATACCAATTTGTTCAGTTTGACATAAGCGGTACATCAGTGCCTTGTCAATGAAAACATACCCACGGTACTTTTACTCAAAATTGGAAAATTTGCTACATAATTAACATAAGAGAGAAAGGAGACAAAATAAACTAATAAAGCAATTTTCACTATTTTAAAATGAAACTGTCTGTTCTCAGAATAATTTCAAAATAATAGGAGGCATAAAAAATGAGAGTTTATTTGATATTTTCAAGTTTTTATAAGAAACAAAAGCCAACGTTGAAGTAGCTAACCCTTATAGGGTGATTTGGTAACGCTTGTATTTTTTACATTTTGTAAGGAATCATAGTATACAAAAAACGGTAGTTTAATCACTTTTCATAAAATTATTTAAGTCTAAGAACACAAAATCTTAAATAAACCATTTAAACTAATAGAAATCATAAAAATCATAGTATACGAGAACAAGGAAATCATTCTTTTTGTCCCCTCCGGTTGTTCACCACTGCTCTAAACGTCACTATACAGGATGACTACTATAATAATGATTGCCAATGTATTCGCATTGAATGGAACAATACAAAAATATATGAACGAGTGAAAAAAAATTCCTATTTATAAAATTTATTTTTCTAATATGTTATAAAAATATATTCAACTGTTCACAATGGATGCAGAATGGAGTTTGATATCTTGCAAGGGAGTGTCATTTTGATCGCAAGGAACCATTCCGATTGCTTTAACCACATTCATGCCACTGTAAACACGCCCAAAAATCGTGTGTTTCGCATCAAGCCACTGCGTAGGCGCAAGCGTAACAAAGAACTGGCTCCCATTTGTGTTAGGACCTGAGTTAGCCATGGAAAGTATGCCAGCTCCACTATGCCGCAAATCGTCACTGATTTCGTCTTCAAAGTGCTTGCCATAAATACTCGTCCCGCCTCTTCCGGTGCCTGTTGGATCTCCGCCCTGAATCATGAAGTCGGGGATGATGCGATGGAAGGTGGTATCGTTGTAGAAGCCTTTGCGAGAAAGTTGGGCAAAGTTACGGCAGGTGTTGGGCGCATGCTTCCAATATAACTCCACAACGATTTCGCCCAAACTCGTGCGAAGCAGAACTTTAGAAGGTTGCCAACTCTTGTGAGGAACGGAAGAAGTCATTATAGTGGAGAGTTAGAGGAAGAAAATGAAACAGCTGCTCCTAGATCGGGAGCGAATCAAATGACTAGAAGATCGGAAAGGGTTTGCTTCGTTTTGCAGAAATGAAAAAGAACAAAATTGAGAGAAAATATCTTCATTTGGTCATTCTAAAAATAAGAAATTCAAAAAACGAATAATATTATACGCCCAATACAATAAAATACGCAATTCTCAAACAGCTTGCATTATTTTGATATGTAGTATATGGGTGTGGATGGTTGTATCATTAAGAAGGTAGAGTTGACAAGCGTAATTCTTCTCTCCCCCGAGAGTTAGTTTGGTTTGTATATCAGTATGTGTGTTTTGCATTCAAATGGCCTACTAATAGTATATTTGGAAGAGCGTTCAGTGGTTGTAAACTGAAAGTGTAAACGGCAGGTAAGCCTGGTGAGTGTTCTAGTGGAATATAAATGTTAATGTTGTGCCAGGTTTTAATAATGAAAGCTTGAAGTTCTGCATGAATATTTGCTTGCGTAAGCGTTCTAAGTGCTGAGTTCTTTCAATGTATTGAGTATTATGATGTAAGTAATTAGGCCACCATCTTCCACATGTCGTCTATCTTGCCTAATGGCACTGGATTTTGCGAGTATTTTGGGGTCTTGTGCTTAGGCTTGAGTTTAATATCTTGTATCATCGCTATGCCAATTTTGCGTATGTGGATAAAGTGTTTGCGTTGCATGTGTTTGTTGCGAATGCCATCAATGTTTAGTTATAAAATGTTGATGTTTCGGTGTTTGTTTTAACTGTTTAGATGGTCGACAGACAATTCGCCCCATGGACAAATTGTCTCATAGGCTATTTGTTTCATCCATCTTTGTTTATTATATGTGTAAAATTAATAAAAAAATTTATATTCTTGTTTATTTTATCTCTATTAAATTATTTCAAATTAATTATTTTATCTCTTAATTTTTTTTATCACTTTTAAATAATTTTAAATTATTGATTATGAAATTGAACAAAACGATAATTACGATGATATTACAATTACAAGATTTTTTATTTTGTTTAAAAATTTTAAATATTTGTTTCATTTATAAAAGAACTGCCTTTCAAAAAACAATTTTTCAAAAAACTAAATAAAATTAAAAAATAGCTATTTTTAGAGATGAGTTGTGATATTAGGCAAAACGTTTATATGCCAAACCGTTTTATGAAAAAAGCGTAAAAAGAGTCTAAAAAAATTGAAAAAACGGTTTTTAAAACAATAGTGCTAATTGATCCGCATAAATAGAGTAAATTGTCTATGGCAAGAATTGTATTATAAAAATAGAGCAAATTTTTAATGGAAAGAATTAATTGTCTTATGAAAATAAAAGGACTAGAGGTTTATAAAAATAATAGAGTGCATTCTCTTATAAAAATAATGGGGCAAATTGAGCATGAGGCAAAGCGTCTTATGAAAATTATGAGGCGAATTATTTTATGAAAATAGTGAGGCGAATTGTCCATGAGACAAAATGTCTTATGAAAATGGGGCGAATTGTCCATGAGACAAAATGTCTTATGAAAATAACGGGGCGAATTTTTCTATGGGACGAACTGTCTTATGAAAATAATGGGGCGAATTATCCATTGGAGGAACTGTCTTATGAAAATAATGGGGCGAAATGCTCGAGGACTGTTTAGATTAATATAATAAATAGCCTCCCCCCCCCCCCCCACCCCCAATAATTTTCTATAAGTAAGAGTTGCCTTTACATGATAATGTAAGATAAGAGAATAAAAGAAGGAATGTAGACTTTCGAATCAATCAAACATCATGTCAAGCTGCTCTGAAATTCCTATCAAACATATTTTACAGACGATGCGTGAGAACTATATAATAATAAATCCATTGTTTCAATATTCACACAATAAGTAAGCAATGTTTATCAATGTGTCCTCCTTGTAGTATTTTTAAGCAATCACATATCGAAACAAAATGTTTCATTTACCAAAAATATACTTAATCTATTTATAACAGCTGTCAGAATTTTATTTGTGGACAAAAATAAAAATGTGTTTTTAGACTTAAATAATTTTATAAAAAGTGATTAAATTACCATTTTTGTATACTATGATTCTTTACAATATGTAAAAAACACAAGTGCTACCAAATCACGCTATAAGGATTAGCTACTTAAACGTTGGCTTTTGCTGCTTATAAAAACTTGAAAATATCAAATAAACTCTCATGCTTTATGCCTCCTATTATTTTGAAATTATTCTGAGAACAGACGGTTCCATTTTGAAATAGTGAAAATTGCTTTATTAGTTTATTTTGTTTCCTTTCTCTCTTATGTTAATTATGTAGCAAATTTTTCAATTTTGAGTAAAAGGTAAGGTACAGAGGGTGTATTTTCATTGACAAGGCACTTATGTACCGCTTATATCAAACTATGAACAAATTCGTGTGGATGAGGAATCGAATCCAAAGGCTTCCGTGCTTAGTTCATCATCTCAACCAACCTAACATGCCACCCATAGAGTATGCTATAGGGAATACGTCACATTAGTTTTCAAAAAATTTAAGTTATGCCGTAAAATTTTTTTCTTTTATAAAAGGCAAAGCATTGCAAAATGTTAAAAGTTATTTTACTTTTTTTTGGGATTTTTGTAGCTTGCATCAATTTAGCTTTTAAACTATTTTTGAATGATTCTGAGAAAAATGAAATCTTAATTTTGTTTTATTTTTGTTTGCACAATTATAACTTCATTTTATACCCTTGCCCCTGAATCAATCACATTTTTTCATATAAACATCACAGGGTGTCTAGTAGACTCTTTGCCTATAAAACTATGTACATTCACTCATATAAAACTATCCAGCCTTCAGTTATTTGTTTTCAGTTGTTTTCTCTATAAATCAAATATCCTTTCATCAATTCCTGTAATGTACCTGGTAGAATACTTCATTTCAAAATAATTTCATTTATGTGATTAAATTGTATATGTTAGAAATAAAAGCTTAAATTGTATATGTTCGAATAAATATACATCATATTTATAAATATATAAATATTTTTGCCCTGAAGCAAATGATATAAAAACATCGAGAAAAAGAAGAAAAATTCAACATAATCTACACCGATTTAGAGAAAGCATATGATCGAATCCCTAGTCCCTAGATCTGAGGTGTGGAGATGCTTTAGGCAAAAAGAAGCTGTAGAAAAGTATGTGAAATCATGCAAGGCATGTACGAAAAAGTGAATGCATGTGTATCAAGCAGTGAAGGTAGTACAACAAATTTTCCTGTAAAAGTTGGGCTCCATCAAGGGTCAGCACTCAGCCCTTTTTTATTTAATATAGTAATGGATGGTATAACTCAAGATATCAGGGATAGGGCACCATGGTGTATGCTTTTTGCGGATGATATAGTGATATGTGGCGAAAATCAAATGAAAAGAGAAGAAAAGTTTGAAGAGCTGAGGGAAAGGATGGAAAACAGAGGTTTGAAGATAAACAGAGACGACAAGACGGTTTACATGAGATTAAATGATAATGATAAAGAAAACCCCAGATTACAAGGAATAGAAATAAGAGAAGTGCAAAATTCAAATATCCGGGATCAAATATATCAAAAGAGGGCGATTTAGATTATGAAATAAAAGAACGTATACTCAGGGTGGCTAAAGAAGTATCATCGATAATTTCTGATAAAAGAATCGGAATTGCAGGAAAAAACAAAGTATACAGGAAAGTAGAAAGACTAGTGATGATGTATTCAGCCGAGACATGGCCAGTGAAAAAGACAAAAAAACAAACTAAATGTTACTGAAATGAGGATGTTAAGATGGATTGAATAGAAAGACAATAAAAGACAAAATTGAAAATAATAGAGTTAGAAAGGTAACAAAAGTCGAATCAGAGAAAGTAGACTCAGGTGGTATGGCCACATAATGGGAAAAGATGGGGATCATATAGGAAAAAAATTGATGAATATGGAAATAAAAGGGAAGAGAAAAAAAGGAAGGCCAAAAACCCAGATGGATGGATTGTCTATGAAAGGATTTCAAAGATAAATAAATACCGATGTCTGGGATAAACAAGAATGGAGAAGGAAAATCAAAAACATCGACCCGATAGAAAATGGGAAGGGATGAAGAAAAAAAAGATGTTAGAAATAAAACTTTAAATATTATGAGAAATTTTATAGCCAAATTATTCAGTTATATTTTATAAATTTCCACCTAGCGAGGGGCGGAGCATGGCAAAGTGTCCCCTCCTCACTTAATTACTCCCCTGATCACTAATAAATAGACATTTTATAAAAACATAGACTAATTTTTTATAAAAAAATTTTATTGCAAAAAAAATAAAATTAATATATAACTTAGAAAAAAACTATCTTCATCTTCAAGACATATCGATAAATAATACATTGGTAAAAAATAACATTGGAAGATTCTATGATTAAAGAAGATATTTTGTATCAGGAAAAATGATTGCACAGTTATAAAACAATTAAGGATAAAGGGACGACAAAACAAAAGGTCATTTTAAGCTATTTCTAAAAGTGTTAGATACACTTCGGCTTTAGAAACGGTTGAGGGACAATTCGTCCTCAGAACAATATATTTAGCAGCTGAATTATTCAAAGAATTAAGGAGGCTAGATTAAATGACTTAAAAGTTTTTTTTTTCTTTCAATAAGGAATTATTGAATTAAGGAGGCTACATTAAATTAAAGAGGTGGGCGATTTTTAGAAGCTATAAATCATTAAGACTGAACATATATGCTTATTATTTACATACAAAAGTATAAACTTGGCAAAGCTCCGTAGGCATCAAGACATACTGAAGAAATTTGCCAATATACTATGTATGGAAATGTACGATTTCATCCGCAATACTAATAAAATTTTTAATATTGGAAATCAATACCATTTTGAATATATGTTCTATATGCGAACAATTAAATTGTGGCAAAATTTTAAGTAATTGCAAGAAAAACCAAAATGTTATAAATGTGTAAAAAATGTACTTTAGGGATTTAGGTGTCCATATATAAATACACAGCGGCGTATCCAGAAAATAATTTTAGGAAGAATGTGGCAAATATTTGTTATTTAATAATTTAACGGTACTCGTCAGTAATCTCTAGTCGCATTCTGTATACTTAGCGTATTCATGAAGATTGATATCAATAAAGAGGGGAAATTTAATAATAATATATTGATCTTGATATGGCATTAAATGTTTATGCTAAATTACCATCGAAACTTAGTGACGTGTGTATTTACATTCGAATAGGGTATCTATTTTACGATAACTACTCGTTTAAAAACTTCATAAATTTAGGTTTTACTTGAACATTTATTATAGATCAAAATTTTATTAAAATAACATTTTTTTTATTCTAGATATAATATATTTCAAAAACTATTTTATGATAAATTCTTTATATCTAATTTTGTCATATTACTAACGAGGATCTCCAAACGTAATGAAATATATTTATATACATAATCTTGAAAGGGCTGGAATATTGGAAACATCAAGCAAGAGTAAGGTTGCCAGATTACAAGATTAGAAATACGGGACACTCTTGTAATTTCTCAGCATATATATAAATTTATACATACATACAGAGCGAGGTATTTGAACCTCGCATATATATAAATTTATACATACATACACAGCGACGTATTTGATAACCGATATTATGTATTTTAAAGACTGAAGAAATAAAAAAAAACTGCATCTTTTGATTTAAAGATTTAATATTCGATAGACTAACAAAATTTATAAGAAAAGATAGAACAAAAGTAAAACTTGTGCCTAAAAATAAGGATGGAATACGACTAGAAGTTTATAAAAATACATTTGTAAATACTCTGCCAGCTGCCTACAATCGAACAAATAGAAGAAATTGAAAACTTCCAATTATGGTAGATAATATAAAAGGAGGCAGAATTTTAAAATTTAACTTGATTGTTATTTTTTACTATTGTTGAATAATTTTTTTAACTCTCGGAATGATTTAATTAAAAAAATCAGCAAGGATATTTTTTGAAAAAAGAATCATAATTGATCATACTTTCAGGCAGGGGCGCACATCCTCAAAATTATTGGGAGGGGCGAAATTTTTTTCTTGCAATTTTCAAAATTAGTGGTCTGGAAATAGCACGGGAGACCAAATTTTCAAGCAATCCTTTAAAATAGAGTGTATTCAGCGCATACCTAAAGTCCTAAATTTATAAGACTACTTTATATTTTTTTTTACAAAATTGGTGAATTTAAATACTATACTTCCAGCGAAGATATTTTAATTAAATTTGAATATCGAATATAGTGCGCAGAAAAAATGCCCCCAATTAAAAAGTAGGAAAAAATGCTCCCAATTAAAAAGTAGGAAAAACTGCCCCCGAAAAAAATGCCCCAATTTAAAATTAGGAAAAAATGCCCCACCACAAAAAATTTCAAAAAATTATTAATTAAAATTTTTTAAAAAGATATGTCAAATAAAGATTTTTTGTAAAAAAAAAAAGTTAACTTTTCATCTAAAACATTTAAAATTTAATTAAGGTAAACTAAAAAACTCAACATACGACAATTTTTTAAATACAAAATTTTTTTTTATAAAACAGCAAATATTTTTGGACTTTGTGTGTATCAGAACACTTTCTAAATATAATTTGTATTTTAACTGATTTTAAGAACACATTCCCACAAATCTGCACCTTTGTTATTGTTTTCAAGAACTTTATAAAGAAAAAACCCTATAGATTAAGAAATTTTAGAAATTTAGCCTTTCAAAACGGTACCAAATAAAAATATTTATATAATTAAAAAAATTCTAAAAATGAAAAATTAGGGGGCATTTTTTCCTACTTTTTAATTGGGGCATTTTTTCTGGAAGCATTTTTTCTGGGAGCATTTTTTCTGGGGGTATTTTTACCTACAACCATCGAATATACACAGTTTAAAAAAATCCAAAAATGTTGGGGGTGGAATAGGGTTTTCATTTGAAAAATAAAGTAGTCTACCAGGGACATTACAGGAATTGATGAAAGGATATTTGATTCATAGAGAAAACAAATAACTGAAGGTTGGATAGTTTTATATGAGTGAATGTAGTCTAAAGGCAAAGAGTCTATTAGACACCCTGGGATGTTTATATGAAAAAATGTCATTGATTCAGGGGCAAGGGTATAAAACGAAGTTATAATTGTGCAAACAAAAAATTAAGATCGCATTATTTCATTTTACTCAATATCATCCAAAAATAGCTTTTTTAATAGCTCCAAAATGTAAAATAACTGTTAACATTTTGCAATGATTTGCCTTTTATAATAACTTTTAAGGAAAAAATATCTATCAGAAAAAGTTATATAGCTTCAATAAAAACTAAAAAAATTTAGAGTATAACTTAAGTTTTTTGAAAACTAATTTGACGAATCCTCTACATACAGCATACTCTATGGGTGGCATGGCAGGTTGAGATGATGGACATAGCACGGAAGACTCTGGATTCGATTCCTCATCGATAGGAATTTGTTCATAGTTTGACATAAGCGGTACATCAGTGCTTGGGCAATGAAAATACATCCGATGCACCACTCAAAATTTGCTACATAATTAACATAGAGAAAGGAAACAAAATAAACTAATAAAGCAATTTTCACTATTTTAAAATGGAACCGTCTGTTCTCAGAATAATTTCAAAATAATAGGAGGCATAAAGAATTAGAGTTTATTTGATATTTTTAAGTTTTTATAAGCAGCAAAACCCAACGTTTATTAAAATCATTTTTAAAAACCTTAAAATTAAAAAATTATTTAAGTAACGGTGGACAGACTTTTCGCCCCATAGAAATTTGCCCCCTGACAAATTGTCCCATAAGCTATGTTTCATCCATTTTGCTTATTATATGTGTAAAATTATTAAAAAATTTTATATTCTTGTTTATTTTATCTCTATTAAATTATTTCAAATTAATCAATTTATCTCATAATTTTTTAGAATTGTTCATGAGACAAAATGTCTTATGAAAATAACGGGGCGAATTGTAAATAAAACAAAATGTCTTATAAAAATAATGGGGCGAATTTTCCACGGGACGAAATGTCTTATGAAAATAATGGGGCGAAATGTACGAGGACCAAACTAACATAAATCAAAGTATACGAGAAAAGAAAATCATTGCGTTTTTTTGAAAATTTGTCTACAAATAAAATTCTGACAGCTGTCATAAATAGATCAAGCACATTTTAAACAGAAACTTTTTGAAAATTTTGTTTCGATATTATATTTTTATTATAATAATCAACAAATTTTCTTAAAAAAAAAAGATTTAATTATGTACAGTGTTACTAGAAATTTAACTCCGCGAAAATTTCTTGATTTACAGTATTTTAATTTAACTCTAAATGCAAATTAGATAGAAACAGTAGTGTAACAAGAAAAAAAGTTGATAGGGGGGCACAATTAAAAAACAAAAAACGTGAACAATATTTTATATACTTTGTTGATCCTTTCATTGGAGAAATTTTCAAAAACTGATATCGCATAAGATGCATGGGGGCATCATGCGGTACGTAGGAGTGTGGGCACGGCCCCTCATGACCCAGCCTAGCTACGTCACTAGAGAGAAACTAGCTGAATGAGATATGAGAGCTTAACAAGAGAAGAGGGCTTGAATGAAAGAAGAGAGCGAATGAGAGCTTGAGTGAATGATTGAGTTTTAGCAGAGAAAGCGGAGGAGAAAAATAGAGGAGACAGAAAGAGAATTAGAATCACTGCGACAGATGAGAAAATCTAGTAGATTATGAACATGTGTTTGCTCTGTGACCTGTGTGCATATTGAAGCAATGGATTATTATATAGCTCTCACCCATCGTCTGTAAAATATGTTCGATAGGAAAGGCGATCATCATACATGTTTTATAAACAAGCAGCAACTCTTACTTATAGAAAATTATTGGGGGCGAAGGTTATTTTCGCCCCCCCCCCCCTGAAAGCACATTGGGGGCGACGTGCGCCCTTGCTTTCATGCTTACTTATTTTTCTAACAATAAACATATCTGAAAGTCGAAATATTTTATAACTTTCATTACTATATAACGTTTATAAGAATGAAAACAAAGGTTTAAACACTAAAATTTATCACAAAATGATTTCATTTTAAATTAGTGAATAAAATTTTTAAATATAGTCCATTTTCAAAATACTGGAACATAAACAGAAAATTTTAATTCATATTCACAAAAATAAAAAAATCGTGTTTACCAATTAATTAAATTTTGTTTTAACATTTTTTGCCTTGAACAAATCTTTCTAGTTTTCATTTCTGATTGTGTCATCCCTATTATATATCCAGTTTTAAATAATATTACTCTCTTGATTGCGATAACAACAAAAGTTAGAAATATTTTTTTCTTTGATAAATGTGCTGACTACATCAAAGCTAGTTAGGATGGAAAATATTTGTGTGCAATAAGCATAACTGAAAAAAATATGAGAATTTTAATGATTATATAAAACTAGTTAAATATAAAAAAAATTAAAATTTTATTCAATATAACTAATATAAATGCTAGAATAATCTTTTCTATGTATTTTCTGATGAAATAATATAAAAAAAATTAATGCAAGCAATAGTAAACTTCTCATAACATCCCTGTTCAAAAAAAATAGACCTAAGTTAAATTTCTATTTTCGTTGTATTCAAACAGATTTATTTAAAAAGGCAAGACAATGACTCAAGTCTTTTTACTCACAAAGGGCTGTATTGTAAAAAAATATTATCATTGGTGAATAATGATGCTGTATCTTTTAGAACTTTGAAAACTTTGTCCAAATATTAGAAAATATTGTTGAAAATTTAACGAATGAAAAGAGAAAAAATCAATACACATATTCAGCAACATTTCCCTCCGCCTAACTTTTCTAACAAAGCATTTTTTATTAAATTTAAAAGATTTGTTATTAAACCGATTTGAAAATTAAACAGTCTTGGAAAAAATTCTGCTACTCCCCTCTTAAAAATCCATGGAAGGTGATTAATTCCGTCCACAAAAATCGCAAAGTTTTTCAACTCAATCCACTTCTACCACACACAATTTCCAACGACCCGAACATATACTTTCTTTAAACGCTTTTCTCTCAGGATTCTCATACATCCGATAACATAGTAAACCACAATATACGCGAACATGTCTCCTCCTTCTCATCCCTAAACTTATCCCAAAATTTTCCTCCACTAAATCTAGTGGAATTAGCCTCGACTAAAAATAGTCTAAATCCTAAATCATCTCCAAGCCTTGATTTTATAACCACAAAACATATCATAAAATCCTCCTATTTATAATCAAAATATCTCTTACAATTTTTATAACAGTTGCCTAAAATTCTCCTTTTTCGCATCAATCTAGATAATAAGTAAGCTAATTTTACTTCCTAAACCCAACAAAGACTTAGGCCTCAAAACCAACTGGCGACCAATCACCATCCTTCCTACTTTAGGAAAAATCTTAGAAAAAATTCTACGCAAAAGTTTTCTCTTTCACATCACCACATCTAAGAAAATTAGTCCCTTCCAATTTGCATACCTCCAACACAAAAGTCCAGAATCCGCTCTATATAGACTCTCCTCCTACCTTGAAATAAAATTATTTTAAAAATTAACATCATCCGCCCTCTTTCTAGACATCAACAACGCCTTCAATTCAGGATGGCATCTTGGTACCATTTTCAACATGATCCGATAAAAATACCCCAATTATCTCATAAAATTCATTCAAAATTACCTTTCAAAAACGGTGTCTTATATTTAAACACAATTCTCTAGTTTTCATACATTCCCTCCCATTATCCACGCCACAAGATGGGTGCCTCTCCGATATCCTATGGATTGTACTTATAAACCCCTCTTAGATATATTAGCTAACAATCAGCCTTCTTTCAATGCTATTCAGATGATCTAACCTTCATCTTTTTCTCAAATTCTCAAAAAGAAAACATAATGAACATCAACTCTCTCTTTAACACGCTAACTTTTGCAGCCGATTCATTAAAATAAAATTTAAGGCAACAAAATCAACTCTTATACACTTCACATGAACACATTCCCCCTCACCTCCTACTATTAAAATCCAGTGATATCCTCATCCAACCATCTTCTTCCATTAAATATTTCAATCAAACTTTCAATCAAACATCAAATGGTCATCCCACTTCAAAAACCTATACCACAAAATATCTTCAACTCTTTTCTCTCTTAGTAAAATTATATCTTATAAATGGGGTCTAAGTATTCAACACTCATCTTTTATATATAAATCAATCATCCTACCTACGCTCGAGTATGGCATTCTTTCATGGGGCTTATCATTAACCTACCACTCATCCCTCACTTATCTAAATAAAATCCACCGCCTTCACCTCTTCACAATGACCAGGGCCTACAAAGCCTCTCCTACTAGAATCTTAGTATTCTTCAAGAATGGCCTTCCTTTAACCCTTCATCTCAAATAAACTGTTACCAAAAAATATATCATGACATGCATTGAACCAAATTCTTATCTTAAGTCCTTCTATTTTCATAACACTCAAATTACTCCCTCTCAAACGTACTACAAATCCTTACTCCAACAATTTTCGTCTTCACTTAACAACATTCTCATCCAATCCAAAATCAATCCACTACGTTTATTTCACCCTTCCTCATCTTTACCTCTCTCTCTTCACAACTGTTTCATCAAATCGATCACTAAACATCTAATTACGACCCTTTATAACTTTGGCTCAATTTCATTAAGAATATTCCTGGATAGCTCAAAAACAGCAAACAAATATTCCTTTTCTTTTGCACTCTTGAGAGGCATTTCTCCTTTCCCTTTTTACTCAAAAACGTCGGCAATTGATCCCTCTTTTCCAATATATAGTGGTGAATGCTATGCCCTTCTACATGCTTGCGATTACATAAGACAAAATAAGTTCTCTTTTAGACATTACAACACACTACACTTTTTTACATACTCACAAAAAATCATCAAAGACCTAAGCCCATTCTTAACATACACCCTTTTTCTAAACTCACCTACTTATCAAATTACTTTGAAATACACATCTACTGGTGCCCAGCTCAGTTAAACATTCTAGAAAACAATTATGTAGATAAGCTAGCTAAAAAAGTACCTCCAAATACTCCTTACATCCCGGTTACCTCATTTCCTCTAGAAACCTATACCCCTCTACTTAGATCTAACATTCAATACCTTAAACAAGAACTCCCCAACACCCTCCAGTTTACAACCTATAAACAATCCAAACCAAATTCTGGACGTGGTCAAAAAGAATTCTTCCCATCCAGGACCCCCCCCCCTTACTCTACAGCATTAAAAATCACCACTCTTTAGATTCAACTGTAATTAACAAGAAACACCTCATCATCTTCTATTTTCTTGCTGCCACTACCACCATGCAAGAATTTCATTTCTTTCACTATCCGTCAAATCTCTCAATCGCACCCCATCTAATTTCTACGAACCACTTTCATATCCGAACCTCCTCAATGCCCTAAACTCTCTTATTATCTTCATAGAGTCAAACTTGCAATCTTCGAATCCAGAAACTTCTCATACCACATAAACTCACATTAAAAAAAATCTACAAAAATAACGACATTTAAGACTTATATTCTTTAACACCCATCTACTAACTTTGCTCAATCAATCTTTAACTACCACCTCAAAAATCCAGCTTTCTACACTTCAAACTACCTCATCAGCTAAACAATTTCTCCAAAGTCCCTCATTCCTAATCAATTCACAAGTCAAATGAATACAATTCTCTCGAACTTCTACTTTATACCTTTTCAAGCATTTCGCAAGCATATAGAGAAGTCCGATAGTGCTTAGATATTTCTTCCTACATATCTACCTACCATATACTTGTTAGAAAAGAGATTTTGTTGGTTCTTTTGGTGTAATTATTATAGAGAAATCAGGGTCTAGTTAGAACCGTAGTGAAAAAAGGAAAAAATGGGGTGGCACAAAGGGGCACATTTTTTTCAAAAAATAAAAACCCTAATATCTCAGAAACTTAATAGTCAACCAAATTTTTATTAAAAAATTTGAAGCCTCATGGATTTTTGCGAAATAATTTCAACACTTCAACAATGCAGATAGATTCATATGTGGTTTAAATTTATAGAGAATATAAATGGGGAGAAGACATCTAGGGAAAATTGAGGGTACTGCAACACAGGCCCTATCTTGGCTACATTTTAAATATAAATTTTTATTAAATTTATTATTATTATTATTATTAAAATGAATATAATGATCATTTTAGAAAAATGTTATTTTATTTTTATTTTGCTCTAGTCTTATTTGAAATATGAAACGCGAAATTTATTCATAGCCCTGAATAAGTTTTGTTTAATAACAAATAATAAAGTAACAAAAATGATAGTTTATAAGTTTAACATAAAATTCTTTTCAACCCTGTGCTTGTTCCATGATTAATGGGGTTAAAAATTAATAGATGATAATTTGAAATATTTTAACATTTGTAGTAAATTTTTTTATTTAACAAATTTATTATTTTTTTATTAAATAGATTCAATGTTTTTATTCTTTGTATATACCTTGCCCATTTTACAAAGTGATTATCTCATAATACATGATAGATCACAATCTAATGCCTGTTTCCTTAATTAAGCCTATACATTTAATGATATAAATAATTCATATCGTTACTACTCGATTTACAAAAATATTTTTCTTTATTAAGGATATAAATAATTCACATTGTTGCTACTTTATCTACTTTTATGAAATTGTTAATTTATTTTCTTTTTAATCAAACTTAGTTCAATTTTTTTTATTTATTGTTGGTATAAACTATTTGGAAAATTTGATAATTTTTTTGCTGTTACCTTTAAATAGGATCGTCACTTGACATTTAAAATAGCTCATGAATTTACTGCAAACCTTAATCTGTTAAGCCAACGATTTAAAACGCTTGCAAACTGGATTGCCTATAGTCACGGATAGACAAAAAAATTATGAGTAAAGAACACAATTTTTTTACTTAATAATAAAAGAGAGAACCTAAGATGATGTTTAACTTTCACAGTTCAACTTGTCTCCATTATCTTTTTAATTATAAGTTTGAATATACTTTTGCCCCCTCCCCATTGTTTAAAAAATATATAAAACTTGAGCCTTTTTGTCATCAAATAACTCATCAAAATTATAAAATATATTCAAAATTTTTTCATTGTTTTAAACCTAAAAAATGAAGAATGTACCTGATAGTTATTTATACGAATATCCGGTTTTTAGTCAGTAGAGTGGTAATTATCAAGGAAAGAGTTACAAAATTTTTTTATTAATTTTTGTTGATATTGAAATTGAATTTCTTTATAAATGGGTAACATTTTTAAATTTTAAAGAAATGAATATCTGTGCTGGACCCAATATTTATAACACTATTTTAATGGTCACGATTATATATCTTATGAGGAGGGGGTGAGAAGCGATGCCCCTTTCCCAATAATTTTGAATTGTCTCAATTCTATATCTTTATATTTTTTTTAAAAGACTTATTTCACTTGTGAGCACACTTTCCACATTACTTTTCTTGTTTTAAGGCTAAGTCTTCTTTGAATATTTAAAAATTAAGCTAGGTTCAAATGCTGATGGTTAAAGTTCCTCTCAAAAAGGAACTTTTTATATAAAGTTTATTACACAAATCCATTTTAAAGTATGCTGAATTCAGTCGTGATATTCATTCTTATGAATATCAATCAAACCTGTCAAAAAATAGATTTATAATTGATAGATCCTTTCAAAAAGAAATTTTTTATCTAAGTAATTATATATAGTATGCTAAATTCAGTAGTGATATTCATTTTTTTTTATAAAAATCAATTTAGCCTGTCAAAAAAATTGATTTATATATGACAGCTCATCTTAAAAATGATTTTTTTTAAATATTTTTGTAGAAATTAGGCGTAAATCGAATATATTTAAAAACCTCTAAATGCTAAAACTGAGTCTAGAAATGAAATCGACATGATCGATTCGGTATAAAAACATATATTTCATGTAAAATTTAGATTAATATTTTTGGAGACAAAATTTTTGAAGTACACCACAAATTTGATTGACACTTATAAGTATTTTCAAATCCTAAATGCAAAAATTGAGTCCATAAATGAAACTAGCATCGTTGATTTGGTATAAAAATATATATTTCATATAAAAGAGAGAATATTTGTGTAGATAGTTTTCAGACGTATACCTCACATTTGATTGCCACTGACAGATATTTTAAAACCTCCTAATGCGAAAACTGACTCCATAAATAAAACCAGCATGATCGATTTGGTATAAAAACATATATTTCATGTTAAATTTAAATCAATATTTTTGGAGTAAATCGTAAAATTGATTAACACTTATATGTATTTTCAAATCCTGAATGTAAAAATTCAAAACTATATAATTATAAATTTCAAGGTAGTATATGATATAGACCTTAAGTTATAAACGTTAACTTCAGATAACGTCAAAAATTTGTTGAAAAATATTAACTTTTGATTTTGATTAACAGTTTTTGACATGAGAGGGTTATACACCTACCATGAAAATGGTATCAAAAGATGAAGCTAGCGATTGTATGAAAAGTCACGAAATTTGAAGGGATATAATTCAGCCAATTTTGTACAATTCATTTTTTAGTGAATAGTGGTGTTTTACGCCCTTAGCACTAATAGCGTTAGAAGAGGCGGCAAATTTTTCAGCGGGGCAAATATTTTTTATAGCACATAACTATATAAGAAAGTATTCTCTATAATTTAAAGCTTCCTGTTGTTTTCTGCAAGCGAAAAATTAAATAATAGAAGAATACACAAGCTGGGAAAATTTCTCTTATTGTATTTGCTAAATATAGATGTAGGTAAAAATGTTACTAATTGGTAAAAATGCGTCTGGCCGCATAATATTTAGAAATTTTAAAACCTCTCTAACTTCAATCCAGGTCAGACTGCGAAGTTATAGGGACATTTTAAATTCTGGATTTAGAACATGAAGCTAAAAATCAAAGAGTTATATAAATTAAACCAATATTCATTAGCAAGATTCTATGGTATCAGAAAATAGTTTATTGTCATCTTATCAAAGGTAAAAAGGCTTTGCTATCCATTTCCAAGATGGATGTTATGGCCAACACCTTTTAAAAAGTCCTCAATTTGTAGTTCGCCAGCAGTGTATCTGTTGCATAAATTTTGAGTCTTTGCTGATAAACACGCTTAGTCCTTTTTCTTATGGCATTCCCAATGCCATGTTGTAGAATTTCGGCTTCAGCATTGATTTCCTCCATCCGAAGATACTTGATTGCACGCCATATTGGAGGATGAGTGATGCCTACTAGTGCACTGAACCTACTGTTCCAACCTTCGCACATATTGTTCGTTCCAGCTTTATTGCACTGTCGATAGGTTCCACTAACATAGAACTAACATTGAAGTAGCTGAGAAGTTCTGCTTCAGGATGTGCACCATCACGTAACAATTCGTAACCAAGCAAGACAGCATCTACAGGTAGAAATGCTAAACCGTCCATCATGCCACAAAAGTGTAAAGTCAATGTCATAACGATATCGACTTACTAGTCCCAATTCCTGAATTTTACAACACGTTGACTGAGTTAAGTGATAGTAACAGGCTCAAACTTGAGTACCATTTCCAAGAATAGATGAGAAGCCTGTATTGTACTGCTTTCAAAATCACACTTTATAGTATATCCGGTTCTACTTCGTGTTCTAGTTGCTCACAGTGATGAATAATAACTCGCAGAAGTTCCTCATCTCATATGTATCTTGAGTTTTCCGTTGAAGAAAGGCATATACAAGTTGAACAGTGACTTCTCTGAGTGAGGTGTGGATCACATACAGCTGTAGAAATCCTGGAGGCGCCATCACAAAACACCCATCCATAAACCACGTCTCTGCAGCAGCCAATTTCATCAAATGATTATCTGTCGCATACACAATCTTACGGGAGTTCGTGTCTGGGCTGTTGTCATACAACAAGAAACGTCTTGGATTGTTTTCACTTGACAGCGCCCATTGCAAATCTCGGTTAATCACTAGATCCTGGAGGGTCAATGGTTCTGGTGGAAATTCGTTTGTTCGCTGTTTGCGGATGGTCCTCTTTCATGTAGAGTCTGACTGAAGATGCATCTGTGTCATTTGATCAGGTTGCTGCACAGTCTGAAAAAAGGTATTGTCTGGCTTGTCGTCTCTGTTTTTAGCCGTGTCCTTCATAACATTACGAGCTTTGCAGATTTTAATTATCGTTTCATCTGGTTCATCGCCATGTTTGATACTAGGACAGAATTGTCATGAACATGTGATGTTTTATTCTTGTTTTGCAGCTGCTGGTTCTACCAAGATATTTCCCGAACATAGACTCTGTATTTATCTTCTATTTAGTGTACATATAGCCTCCATAATATAACTTTTGACCACCTTTGTTAGATGTTATAATTTCGAGTTCAATAAGGAAGTGAGGTTCATTATTATTGTTCAGATCGGATAAATTTTCGTATCTTAAGCAACTTTGATTTTGACAAATTCAAATTGGAGTATGTACTGGAGTTGTTAAAGCTGTTCAATGCTGGACCGCGAATAAGCTGCGGTTGTGCCCGGATTAGGGTTAGCGTTAGGTTAGAATATGTCCGTTAGATAAACTATCCCTAGGCAAATTGTTCGGGAACCGTTTGTAAGGATTAAAGCAAATTTAATTTTTTCTTACTTTGATTAGCTAGATGCACAGAAGTGAATAGATGAACGCTTATCAAAAGCAAATTATAAAGCAAACCAAAATGGACGCACCAAGCACACTAAAATAATGACAGATGTGGCTTCCATGTAACTCGCACATTTTCGTTTGGCGTATAACGCGTGCGGAAGTTTTTGAGTTTTTGAGAAAAAAATTTTGCGTTACACGCTCGGAAATGCGGTAATTTTAAATGGAAGTTTGCTTGGACATGAATGAGAACGCTTACTTTATGGGAGCAACAAAATGCTATGTGAAGAAAGAGTAATGGCTTGACGAGTGTTTAGAAGCATGTGTTCATGATTTTTGACGTATTTGATTTATTATCTCTCTCTCGTTCCTTCAAATTATATAAAGATATAAAGATATAATATGTTTACAAGAAAAACTCATCTATGCCTAATTTTGCACACTGGGCTAAAAAGGGTTGATGCATATTATTGTATTGAACAAATGATTGATCATTTTTGTTTTAACTACGCGCCTTATTTTTATTTTTTTTGAGCGGTCAGACTAAACACCCCAAACATTGCAAATAATTTTAAAGCATTATAAAAAAAGATGGTTAGACTAAAAACTCCAAAAAAAAAGTGAAAGTTTTAATGATCTTTTTTGTAGTGCTTTAGAAATATTTGTCGTTTTTTGCAATTTTTGAGGTGGGATTTTTGCGCTGTTTTGTAATGTTTTGGGATGGATGCTTGGGGTGTTTGAAGAATTTTTAAGATCTTTTTTTGTAGTGCTTTAGAACTATTTGGCGTATTTTGCGATGTTTTGGCGTATTTTGAAGTGTTTTGGGGTGCTTCCTGTTATTTCTGGGTGTTTTGGGTTTTTTTTTTATCTAACCCTCTTTTTTGTAGTGCTTTAGAATTATTTGGCGTGTTTTGGGGTGTTTAGTCTGACCCTTTTTTGAGTAGACTTACTTGTGTTTGCAGAGATGTATATCTTGCTGGTATATTGTCAAACGCAAGGTGTTAAATAACTGACCTTTTTTTGTAAGTGATACATTTCAAATGGACTCTTCAATCTGACGCCGAAGGACATCGTCTAATTAATTTATTTTGCTCAGTGTGGAATAAACAGTATGGCACATTTCAAACCGACTGATCCATATTACCACTCTCTATCATTAAGAGTTAAATTAACAGTAAATTTGTTGAACATTTATAATTTTGTTGTGTGAACCTTGACAACTATTATTAAGCTTATAATTATAAGCTATGCGCTTTGAAGTATGATTTGTGGACAATTGATATATGAAAGTACACACAGTACTACATTTTATCACAAGTTGTCCTTTATGATGTGTAAAAGAAGGATATATTGCTGAACTTTTATTATAGTCGTTGTGGGAAGAGGTATGTTTACCTGGTTGCCCTTTGGTTTAATTATTTCCGAGGGTATTTTATCGAGGGCATTTTTCCGTGCTATTTTTAGAGGGGTATTTTTTCCACACATCAAAAAATGCACCTCAAATCTATATATATATATACCTCATATGTTAGCGGAACTTATCGACAGCGCAGTAGAGCTGGAAACCATTGAGATGAAATACGCACTCGACACATTCTTTGATTTTTAGATCCATGTTCTAAATCCAGAATTTAAAGTGTCCCTGTAATTTGGCATTGTGACCTAGATTCAAGTTTGAGGGGTTTTAAAATTTCTGAATATTATGTGGTTGGTGCCATTTTTACCTATTGGGGGCATTTTTACCGGGAACATTTTTTCGACACACCGCAAAATAAAATTTAAACAATCAATTCTTTCATTCAAGAATTCTAAATGGCATCTTTATTCTTAGAAATTCATTTTATTTAATGTTTTAGTTTTTTTACAATGTGCGCCGCTTGTATCGAACTATGAGAAAGTAGGTTTGATGCGGGATCGAACCCAAGACCTTGAGTTATCGTCACCTAGTACCTAACCAACCTTACTCACTTTCATTCATTGAGCAAATAAAAAAAACAAAGTAATGATCTACCCAACTTGTATACATTTCTTAAATCTTAATTTTGTGTTTAGTCATTTAATTTACAATGATGGATTCAGAAGAAGAAAAATGCTCAAACACAATCGGAAAAGTATTGTTTTCCTTGCATCTGAATTTTCTTTCATAATAATTGATTGATAAATTTAGATACCTGATATCAATGACTTCGAATTTGTTAAGCCTATTACAAGAGGAGCCTATGGCAAAGTGTTTTTGGTGCATCGCAAAAATGACATTAAAAAAGTTTATGCAGTGAAAAAAATTAAAAAATCTGACATAATAAAAAAAAATATGATTAATCAAGGTAATTTTTTTACTTTTTATTCACTAGAAAATTGATATATTTCTAACTTTTTAATTTTTCGCTTCAAAAAAAATTTCAAACTCGTTGGCTTGAAGAATCAACATTTTTTAACCGAATTTTTTCGAAATTTTGTCTCCTTTAAGTCAAAGCCCAAAACGTTAAATTTTCGATTTTTAGCCATGTCTGTTTCAACCTTTTCTCAAATTTAGACCAGACAATGTAATATTTTGCTCATCAATATCTAAAATATGTTTGCTTTATCGAAAAAATAAACAGAAGAGCTACGAATTCTGGAGTTGATGTGGGAAGTGACAGTTTGACGATGTTCATCTCATCCTTCTGCTTAATTCTGTGTAGAGCGATTTTTCAACTTAGAATATACTTAATTATGCTTTGTTAGCTCATCTTAGTGAATATCTAATCGAGGAGATAATACTTTTAGAAAAAAAGCGTCCTTGGAATGATTTTGATCATTTTTACTCTGTTTTTCGAATGAATTTGTCATTCTTCTATCACTTTCTTTTCGAAAAAGTTTTCAACAAGTTGTAAAACTTGCTTAGTGTCCAAATAATGGAAAAGGAACACAGTATATTTAGAAATATATTTGGAAAGACAACGTCTCTTTATCAAGCAATAAAGGATTATAATGTCTGGGTTTGCGTGGCACAGCCCTCCTACTCATTATGGCTAGGTAAACGGACATTGTCATTCAGAAATATATCACCTTATTTCCTAAATGGAATTGATAAGACATCTTCACTTTGCAATCATATCGGAAACTTCCAGAATTTGCTATTTATTTAAGATATGCAAGCACGTTTCTTAGTAAAATCCTCACATCCCAATTCACAATTTTTATCATGCTCTCCATTTTAGAGGGTAGAGTTTATTATTCTTGTAAATGCCAACATGTGTGTATAATACAAATCCATCTAAGTTATCGGCCCCACCATCAAAAAATTGAAATTTACAAATTAAAATGATATAATGTATTAATTTTTGACACTGGGCTTATACTAACAATATAAAGCAAATAAAATCAAAATAAAGAAAAATTATTGATATCATTGACGGTAACGATCAAACCGTTAACTTTGTTAAGATGCGCCTTCTACCTGTAATAAGAAAGCAAATTACAATAAAAAATTTATCTTTGCTATGAGAAACGAAGATAAGAAAAATTAACCATGATAAAATCCAAAACTTTAACAAAGAAGCAGGACACAAGTAGAGAAAGGAGCTATGTAAACACAGAGAGAAGAGTTGTTATAAGCAGCATTTGATCCTTTAATTCTAAACAAAGCCAGTAGGTAAGCATGTATTTTAGTGCCCCATTTCGCCCCTTCAAATATCAATTTCTGGCTAGGCCCGTATTCCGGGAGGTGCTGTGAGATCTATAAAATTTTCAAAGTAATAACATTTATAATAATAGAATTTTGAAATATCTGCGTAGAAATAGGATGCAGCTAATCTATTTTTTACTTTTACCTCCTCTTGATTTTTTTCTGTCTGCGGACCTCTTTATATATATTTATATATGTCTATTTATGTATAGTAGTTTAGTCCTTTTTTGCAAAAAACTAACAAATCGATATAACTTGAAATAAAATATTTTCCGCATAGTTCAGTCGCACTCAAACTGTGAGGCGGTTTTGTAAGTTAGGCAAACTTTGAATTGACCGATTAACCAAATAACTTATCGCTGATAAATATGAAGTTAATAGGACTGAACTACGATTTCTATTTATCAATGTTTAAACGAACTAAAAGTCCTTTTAAACCTCGTGTTTGCAAGCACGATTTAAAGTGTACCCCAAAAAGGCTAAAAAAATCTTGTCATGAACTCGACTTTTCAAACCTTTTCAATCATGACGCGAAATTAACATTTTTTCCCATAATTCTTCAAAAAAGCCGTTTAAATTATGGTTTGAGAAAGTCTTTCAATGAAAGCATCCTCTTTAATTAATTGTTTTATTTGAAAAGGTGTAATGCATTTAGCATAGACTATTTTTTGCTTGCCTCCGCGAACCTATTTATACGCGAAAACTTTCCGTTTTACGACTGCGGTCACAGGGAACAGAAGAAATTAACAAAATCTTTAACCAAGATTCTCTGAAAAATTTGAAACTTCTCATCCCACAAACTTTCTTTTCCTATAGAGAATGTTTTTAAACCCAGCTATTAATTTACCCAACTTTTTATATATTTTTCAATTCTGGCTTACACTGGGATCCTTTGAATTTTGCTATCGACAGCTTCTGGGAAATTCGTATACATAACTTTTAAAGCCTGCTCTTCGATTTTACTTTGGAGCGGAAAGTGTTTCGATGAAAGCACGAACGTCTCAATTAAATAGGTTGTTGCTATAAAATAAATATTCATCACTTGTTGCGGCCTTTTTTAAATATCTATTTAAAAAAAAAATTTAATATTTATTTAATAAACCTTAAAAAGAATGACGTCATGTGTGCTTAACTTTTCTTCAAAAACACTGATTCAAAAATCAAACCCTGTTTTTGAAGTAGTTCTTTAGTATGCCAATTTTTTCTACCTTTTCAAGTTTATGAAAACGTAGTTGAACTTTTAAGTTAGTTTATTAATTAAATTTTAATCGCCAATTTTTATTTTTTAATGAATTCATATTTCTCTCTTTCTACGACCTCTAAATTAGAAATTAAGGAGTTTGTTGTTCAATATTTAAACAAGATCGATAATTTGTTTTTAACGGATTCGAATAGTTAATCTTTTTAATAAAGAATAGTAAACATATAAACTCACACTGTGACATATATATTAAAAATATTTATATTCATTTTAATCATGAATTCAAATATGATCGACACTTAATTTATTTGTTATGCAAAAGTAAGCACAATTTTGAAACGACTCTAGATCTTCTTTGAAGCTTTAAATTAAAATATATAATAGAATTTCTTAAATTTGTTTTCTCTTGTTTGCATTCTCATATAGTCCTATTTGCACATTCGTCAAAAGAATTGCATTGCTTTTAATGCGGCAATCTACAGCGTATATTTCAATTGTATGCTAAACTGAATGAAGAAAATTCCTTCTTCGAAACCTAAGTCTTAGTAATTTTTTTAGTTTTTAGCAATAAGTTTCTTATTTTTCTTCATTTTTTCTCCTTATTTTTCAATGCACCTTTTTCAAAAGAATAAATCGATGCAAAGATGTTTCAAAACAATCAGATTTCAAGAATAAATTTTCAAATTGCATATTCGCTCTTAACACCAAAATCTGAAAACTCTTTCGATGGGGTTGAAAAAATATGTTTAGTTTAGTTTAGTTTATTATATATATATATAAAGTTTGAGAAATAAAGTTACAGAGATAAAAGAAAAAAAATTGGTGCACAAATTACAAATTTTCTTTTGAGTTTCTGATCCCACAGAAAGGAAGATGGTCTTCATTATGTAGGTGGGCATCGATAAATCTGGAGCCTTGGAGGAAAGTTGAAGGTATTCATGGGAAAAAAGAGAAGATTAAGAAAAGATACGTAAAAGAAAAGACAACAAATAAAAAAAAAGACGTTAACATGTATTTTACCAAAAGAAAAAAGAAGAATGATTAGAAAAAGAAATATGATTAATGAGAAAAAAAGATTAGGAAATAATAATAATAAGGAGTAAATTTGTAAGAGTAAAATATACATATGCCATATATATATAATATGTACAAATACATATAATATTTTATATGTATTTTTTTCAAATCTTTTCAATTCGTAATTTTTTTTTCAATATTGAAAATATTTGATCGGTAGACTTCTCAAATTAATCGAGAGACATTATAATGTATTTTAAATCAAAGATTTGGAGTGTTGGTTGTTCATTATGTGAATGTATTTTTTTTAGCTTTCAAAGAACGCACAGCGTTAACCCTGAGCAAAAGTCCTTTCATCGTTCACCTCTATTATTCTCTGCAATCTGTAGATTCCATATTTCTGGTAATTTTTCTTCTTATTTTGCTCAATTATAAATGTAGTGGAGTTTCTGAGACTCTGTATTATCACCAAAATGCTATCAAAAAGCCAGACCTATATTTATTTTAGTTGAAAAACGTTATCATAACACAATAGCAATTCTTGTTAAATGATTAATTATGGGTGCGTGAGTAAGATTGCTTATATACTTAGCTTTGCTACCACAAGGTCTTGGGTTCTTTACTAATGCTTTGACACAAGCGGTACAATTATGTTTTCTTGGTGAAAAGCCCTCACGCTCTTGAAAAAGAAGTCTGGAATTTTGAAGTTATTTCCAAATAAACATTTTTGTTAATCATCTTATAAGCCTTGTTTCTATATTTTAGCGAAAGAGCCTAATACCTTCGCATCTCAAGCTGCGCTTTGACGCGATATAATGCCATCAAAGTTAACATTGCGTGTACACTGCAAAAATATATTTTCGTTTTTTTTCATATAGAAATCTGAAATTTCGATTTAAATTAATTTATCAATTCAAATACCTTTTATTTTTTAGCATTAAATTTATTAAAAAAGAAATTACTTTTTTAACTTAACAAGGAACTTCCAATGAATTTTACCTCTAGGACGGATGTTAATTTCGCCCCCCCAGTTGTGATAGGACTTTAAAATGCCTAAAAAGAATAATATATTTATATAGGTATGCTAAATAAGAAGAAAAAGTGTAGCAAACCATTAATACACTACTATTTTCCTCTAAAATATCTCGATGATCTATGTCTATTATTAATGATATACTAATAATATAAATCGCTTCAAAATAAATTTTGTCGCTCAGGGCTGCCCGCTCTCTGCACCACTGGTTGCCATTGTTATAGATTCAAAATAAATTTGAAAAACAATTCTTTTGTGAGGACTCAAGCTTATACACGAATACACGCTCACTGACTTTATGATCTCCATAAACCCCACAGCCACTAATCCATAATTTCCCACCAAAATATTATAATTACAATAATTCTTTATTAAACCGAACACAAAAGCCTTGAATAAACTTATATATCACTGATCACAAAGGAATTTTATTATAAGATGATTTTTGAAGTCATATTCTATCACTTCAATATGCACTAGGCAAGGGTATTAGTTGTACGAAAGAATTATTTTAATAAATTATGTTTGCAAATTTATTTTTTATTTATACCAATAAAGATCCACTCAAATTTTTTTCAAAGACCCTAAATATCGCTGCTTCAAATACCCATGATTTTGATGAAACAGATCTTTGTTTAAAAAGAGCTTGATGAAGTTTAAATATCAACTTCGTTTTTATTGAAAGGTGCATAATAAAGAACATTTTACCTTAAAAAGTCAACAAATTTGTCGAGAGTAGAAGTTTTCTTATGTCTAACATCAAAAAGGACTTTTTCAATAATGAAAAAATGTGAAAAGTGAATTGTTATAAAACATTAATCAAAAAAGTAATGACTTTTGATATGTTTTCTAAAATTACTTGCTTATAAAGCCCGAACGTGGAAGCAAAATTTAATTAATAAAAATAATAAAATGCTTGCTTGCTTGCTTCCCTAGGAAAATCTGAATTCCTGTCAAAATTGGACATTTCAGAAAATGTGCTTAAAAATTTTTCAAGCAAAAAACTTAGCCTTGAAGAAAAGTGTTTACTTTCTTTTGGTTTTAACTTTTATCTACTTACTTGATAACGCTTCCAAATACGAAGTTAGAGATGCGTTGAATCTCTCTTCCATGACTTGAGCTATTTATTGTGTTAGGAAAAGCTTGTTCATCATAGAATTAAAATGGCTGATAGCATTTTAAATATGCAAAACGCTCAAATTACATTGTCCATTTTTCCTTAACTACCGTATATGCCGGCATATGAAATAACAGATTTTTATAATATCGTGTAATAAACACATACTCTGATACCTAGAAAACGCTAAATCTTTATTTTCTTTACATTATTATTCACCATTTTTTTTAAAAATTATTGAGGATAATTTTTTATTTTGAATATTATGAAGTTCGTCCAATAGGCGTGAGCCATCTTAGTGCAACCTATTTTTAATCAGCCTATGACTTTTCTTAGATAATGGAATACATGATTGGAGGCGATTTGAAATCTTTTTTGTTTAATGTGGGCTACATGAGCGAAGAACTCGCAGCTTTCTATACTTGCGAAATCGCAATAGCCCTCAACTACATCCACAGTCTTAAAATCATTCATAGGTTTGTTTCCTTTCCTTCACTTCCTTCCAAAAGTAGAACACGCTTTTTATCTCGTCCTTTTATTTAAGAGATTTGAAGCCAGACAACATTTTGATTGGATCGAATGGACATATCAAAATCACAGATTTCGGACTCTCCCAAGTCGACGTTGATATAAGTAATTTTTTACATTCAACCAAATACACTCTCAAAATGTAAAATCTGCTTTAGCTTTTTGGGATTTAGTGTTAGTCAAATTTTGTTGCATATTCATTTGATGTAATTAATTCTTTATATATATATATTCCAAGCAAGATTTCATCACGCTTTTATTTCACAAGATTCTTTCAAAAATGTCTTAAAACATGGGAAACGGATCAAATTGAAGAAGAAAAATTAGCGTTGGCACTTTGACAGTTAACGATTTTCAGTGATGTTCAAAAACTTTTCGAATTCTTTCCCACATATTTCATCATAAACAAATTTATCGTTTCTCTACGGAAAAACCGCGCATACTCCACTTAATTTTATTTCATTTGACATGTCCAACTATCTCTGCCATTCCATTCACAGAAGAAGGAGCTGTTCTGCTTGTGTTCAGATTCCAACAATGGCGATTACTTTTAAATTCTAGCAAATAACTTTGATGTTTTGCATACTAAGCCAATTTCGAAACTTCTATATTAAGCTTACTCTTTTTTCATTTCCATGACTTAAGTATTTTGGATAAACTGTAGTTCATCTCGACTAGTCTTTGCTGCATCTTTAGCAGTGAAAGTTATTTGTTAGTATTTCGAAATATCAATATTTTCAGGGAGGAATTTTTAAGAAATTAAGTACAGATTGACTTTCTCTAATCTGGCATTATTGAGACTTAGAGGGTTCGTGATTTGCCATGCATTAGTTTAAAATACACAAAACTTACAAACTAATCACCATGACTTTAAAATTTTTAATCCCACTTTTAAACTTTTTTATAAACTTGTTTCGTTAAAATTTATTACAAAACTTTTAGATTTAACTTTTCTTTCTTTTTTGAAATTTTGTGAAATAATTAGTATCTATAATATTTCTTTTGTGTAGTAATTTTGCATAATCACCTCTTTCGATTCTTTCCAAAAGAAACAGGACGTGTAGTTATCGCTTCTTCGAGTTATAACTTTGAAAAAATCCTGTTCATTTGTCTTATTGGACGGTAATTTTTTGGATTTCAGATAATGAGGTCGCTATAAGATAAGTGATAGTATCCTTTGGTTACATCATATCAATAGCAAAAGACACTGCCTTTGTTTTTCTATTTATCCAGTTACTTTTTCTAAAAAGTTTGAAAATTAAATTAAATAATTAGTTAGTTGTTATCACCAATTTATGCCAAATATAAAATAATGAGTATAATGCTATTTTTAAACCAAAAAAATGTTTAAAACTTTGATGCATTTTACACAACACTATTTTCGAATCGCGTTATATGCCGAAAAATACGGTATGCTGTCTTTATGATTTCATAATAACTATTTCTCACATGGGATAGGCGGATCTTTCCAAAGTTTTCTTTGTGTGATCAGTGATGTAGTCTAGAAATTGAACCATCAGGGGGGGGAGGGGGGTAGAAAAAATTTTCAGGAAGACGAGCCTAGAAATGTTTTTATAGCACATTAAATATTTTTCTCAGGAGAGGGGAGGGTTTAATAACTGAAAAATATGATTTCAAACATTAGGAACAAGAATATAAAATTCTGACGGCAAACTCAATAACTCGTATGCTCGATTTCAGGAACGCGCTTTCAAGACATATATATATATATTATTTTTTTAACTAAACTGGCATACGTTTATAGAAACATCTGTATAATAAATAAACGAAGATATTTTCAATATATTTTCTCTTTCTATATAACAAAAAAGCGAGGAAATACGTCAAGGATTTGGGGTTTGCCATGCATTACAAATAAAATTTGCTTCAATTTTGATTGAAATTCTTTAAATTTAAGACTAAATAAGTACAAACTCTTGTGTTGAATAAAATTTATAGGGACTTGCCCAATTTTCCTCGTAGATATGCTACGAGTACTTTTGGAAAAAATGAACTAAGGCTCACTAGCTTTGGAATTTTTGACAAAAACGCTCTTTTAATTTGATAGACAACCTCAATATAAAAGAAGTCAACACTCCCATTAAAAGTTTTCACACAACCACCCAGTACTTTCAAGAGATGACGCGAACTCCCGGCCAAATCCTTTCACTGAATGCAGCGTTTGAATTTGTAAGTTCCTTTCTCTCATTTCAGCTCTCCTAACTTTTCAATCTAATGGATGTGATAGGTTAGAGCTTTGCCGGTATTAGAAATCGGATTCAGAAAAATAAACGGACTCCAAACCCCAAGCCAGAAAATATATCCACGACTTCAAGAGCGCACATCCTCAAAATTATTGGGGGGGGGGGGCAAATTTTTTTGTTGCAATTTTCAAAATTAGTAGTCTGGAAATACCACGGAAGACCAAATTTTCAAGCAATCCTTCAAAATGGAGTGTATACAGCGCATACGTGAATTTATACGACTACTTTATACTTTTTTTTAAAAAATTGATGAAATTTAAAAACTATCTCACGATAACCGCAGACAACTGCAGGGATTTTATCCCGTTTCTAATCTTCTAGTGTAGCTAAACTGAACAAGATACTTAAATCACAGGGCTGAATTTCCTCAAAATAGAGGGGGGGGGGGGGTCTAGCCCATGTGCTACCATAACTAAGCTAAAAAGAAAACAATTTTATTTGAAAAAATTATTCGACATATCAAACTTATTACTTCAAGCGAAATATATAATATTGGTAGAGCAACGTGAATTACAAGGTATAGCTAGTCTAGGGTTGCCAGGTGTCCCTGTTTTCCAAGATTGTCTAGACTTTTCTGTCTCTTTACAACGGAATCCCGCAGGATTTATAAGAATTCATGTTTTTCATTCCCTAATGTTATATGTTAAAATAAAGAGTATAGAAAAATTTATCTGTAATTTTTAGTATAAAAACTCATTTTTTACTTTCAAAATATTTTTCAGATTAATTATTTTTGCTATAACTACAAAATTCTTTTCCTTACTTTTTTCAATACACATTCGAAATTCTCTTTGTTTTTGCAAAACAAATCCTTTAATTATTTAGCCGTGCTGTGGCTTTGTGTTGTTTAATTTGGACAGACAGCCTTTTCCTCAAAAAATATGGTATTAAATGTTACAAAATTCAAACTTTTTTATAATCGTCCAAAATGAGATATAAATAACAAGGCCCAGTCCTGTGATAAAGCTTCTTTCTGATCATCTAAACTCAAAATACTCATCACACTATATTTATCTTTAATTTTGAGAAAGATGAACGAAAAAATTAAAAACATATAAAAGCTTTAATTGATGAATTTACAATTATACTTGATCAGTTCTCGAAAATGATTGAGTTCCTATATACTAAATCGATTAGACTTTAGAGAGTCATAACTAAGAAACCTAAATGCCATAGCTTAAAGAAACCTCTTCTATCAACGTTTACTTTAATTGTAATGTGCTTTTCTTACTATAATTGCATGAAAACTAGCAACTTACTTTTCAAATGTTATGTCACGCTTGAATCTTCATTTAAATCAGGGGCGGACATCCTCAAAATTTGGAAATGGGGGGGGGGGGGATTAGAGGCTTTTTTTTTATAATTTTCAAAATTTATTATAAAATAATTTTTGTTCAATGAACACACCACCATTATTACCCGGTATTATACTTGCACTCTAAGCTCTCAATCCCACCACAAGTGCACAGATTTTATGAACTCAAATGACCTTGTTTGTAATTCTGATTGCATCAACCTTCTAGCTTACTGGTTTTCAAACTGGAGTCCGCGGTAAAGAAGTTCCAATGGGATCCAGAAGGGGACACTGAGTGAATCGTTTTTCGCAAAATATTGCAGCCATATTGGGTCATTTGTCAATAAGTAACATTTAAATAGTACTAAAAGTCTTTGAATTGAGTACTATTTTTTTCTTTTATTGCTTTTCAGGTCTAATTTGTAAATGTACATTTTTATCACGACTCATGTTTAAAATTTGGTTTTACTGCATTAACGTCTGGGGGAAGAGGAATCTACGTGTCTTTTGTGTTGTGAAGTGTTAGCATCCACTTTTCTAAAGCCTATAAAGTAAAGCACTCGAGTTCAGTAAACAAAACTATTGACTAACTTAAACGTCAAGCTGAACGATTTCACAAATCCAGGTTTGATAAAGTAGCAATGTTTTTGCAGAATATTAAGTGTGGTTTGAAAGCCTTCTATAAATTTTCAAAAAAATAACTGTTGTCAAAAAGTCAACAACATAGAGAACAGTTGATGTTACCTTGCTGCAATGATATTTTATTGGATGTGCTAAGAAGTTCTGAAATTGTAAAGTGGAAGCATATCTTCTTCTCAAACGATATTGTTGGAAGGCTAATAGGAGAGATGTCTGATGACATAATATCAGAGATGGTTTTATTGATTCGGAATTCGATTTTCAACTTTTTTTGCAATGAAACAATGAATGTGCAAACTTAGCTCAGCCTTGCGTTCACCTACAATATTTTTATATGACAAGAACCTGGTAGACAATTTCTTATTTTGCGATACTCATCAGTAGAACAACTACAAGAGAAACATTTGACAAAGTGATACATTTTTTACAGCACATGGTATTAAGTCGAAATCTGGCTAAGCAAAAATCCCCAGATGTAATTGGTACACAGTGCGCCGAGCCATAATACCATACTCGATGAGTTGAAAAATGTTTTCAATGAAGTCACTAAAACAGTGTATTTCATTACAGCAAATGCTTCAACTCTTGTTTGTTCTCAGATTTGAAAGACTCTTGCCGCACTCAAACGTGAGGTTGCTTTCCAAAGGAAAATTTTCCAAGGGATACTATGGAAAGAAATCCAGCAATTTCTGGAAGGCAAACTAGACATGCATGTAGAATTTTCTGATGCCTGTTTTCGTATATTTCTATCATTTGGAGTGAACATATTTGAATATATGAATTCCTTTAACTTTCGCTGCAAGGAAGAGATTACTGTACTCCATTGTCATAAACAGCTATTGAAATGGAGCTGAAATTATGACATTCTTAGACAAGAAAAATTTTGCTCGCTTTTGCAACATAATTGTTGATAAAAATAAGATTTTCATTAACCCATTTACGGCCAATGTTCCTATTTTGGAACATAATAATTTCATCTTCTTCTGCTTTTTTCAATGACTTTGAATATAAATCGTCTGCGTTTTTTAGATATCGTCTGCTTTGCTTGGCCTTAAATGGGTTATAATCAAGATGTCCTGGAGCTGAAACACCGTGAGCATATCTTAGACAAGAAATTACTCTTTAATTTCCTAACCTATAAAAATTTAAAAAATACTATCCATTTATCAAAAACCCGTTTATAATCTCGATTAGTAATCTGGCCTCAGAAGACTTCTTAATTCAAGAACAGTTTGTTGATTTGGTTAATGATTGAGGAGGTGCAAAACATGTTTTTATGAAATATCTCAAAGCGGTTTTTCTATTGAAATGTGAGAATTTTATGCTGATGTTGCAAAGGTTGCTCTGAAAGCTTTGATTCGATTTGCCACTACATATGAGTGTGAGCAAGCGTTTTCCATGCTACTTGCCATTGAAACCAAATCCCCAAACAGATTGGAAGTGCGTAATGATATGAGAGTTGCATTGGCCAAAACAAAGCCAAACTTAGACAACTGGTTTAGACAAAGAAGATGCATCTCAACTTCTTTCTCTGAAGAAGTGATTGGGTTACAATTGTATGAAAGTTGATGTGAAGTTGGAATGATGCAAGATCATGCGAGGTCGCAATCAGTGTTGATGAAGTGCGATGCTCAAATTTATTTAAATGTTACAATATACCATGACTAAAAATGATCTCTGTAAACCTTTAGGGAAAAGAATTTTGGTTGAGCCGATTCTATATTTATTTGGTCTTCGAAGGTTAAACATGGCTTTGTCTTCTAAAGACCATATGAAATGGGTTGTATTAGAAGACTCATTTGCAATACAGTCAGAACTCATTAAAAAACTCATTAACTAATTATCAGAATTGATTAAGAACTAAAAGATATTTTTAGATTCATATATTTGATTTCTGGAAGAATAGAGTTGATTGTTTAAATTATATTTAGCAAATATAATAAGGGCATTTTTCCTAACTTGGGTATCCTATTACATTAATCTAACTCTTTCAGTTACAGTAATCGATAGGCATTAACTTTTAAACTTTAAATTATGGAGAATACTTTCTTATATAGTTATGCGCTATTAAAACATTTGCCTCGCTCAAAATGCACGCGCTCAATTCAAACAACTGGCTCTGCCTCTCATAGAATATAGCTCAAATGTGCATATTTGAAATAAATTAACAACAAAGTGGACGTTAATGAAAAAATACATTTTAAATATTCATTCTAAGACTTCACCTTTAAACAAGAAAAGTAACATCGAAAATCTACTCACAAGACAAACAAGTCTAATAAATACTATAAAAAAAGATATATAATTCAGAAAATTGAAAATTATTCGGGGGTTCAAAAAATAAATTAGATTTAAAAACAAAAATTTTCTTTTACCCAAAACTATTAAAATGTATTATTTACGATGTCGTACGTTGTATCGTAAAAATATTTTTCCTGATTGTTTTTGAGTATGTTTCGTTAGGGACTTCAGTGTCACATTATTTATGCCTTGACGAAACAAAAATAAGTGTAATCTTTGATACAGCAAAAACTGAAATACACCTAAACTTTTTTTTATCTCTAAAATGCTAGATACCATCAAATACTTCATATAATATGTGTTATAGAAGCAAAAGAGGGTGTAGCTAAATTTTGAAAATTCATTTTTTAAGAAAGAAAATCAATACTTTTATCATTTGTGTATGAGTTATTAGTAGCTGACACTTCAAAAATGTAGATAAGGAAGAAAGGCATATGAAGGAATAACTCACATACTATAAATTACTTTTGACAGCTCAAAAGAAAAAGAGAGGACGTAGCTGTATCATTCATTTTTTTCCTCACCCGTAACTATTTTCTTTTCTTTCTTGATTTTATGTCTCTGAAACCTATATTTTATCATAATGGAAGAGAATTGGTAATTAATGAAGAGGACATAACAGCATTGATCTATGCTGAAAATTCGGATAATGATGATGAGTTTTTAAAGTTGGGTAATGATGATATACAAGCTTTGATTTCTGGTGATGAAGCTGGATGAAAACTCGTGAACATCAGAAAAGTTCAAACTGAATTTTTAGGATTTAAGCAAAATTTATCAAAATTGAAATAAGTGAATAACTAATTTGTAGTTAGTAAACTGACTGATTTAACAGAGACGAACTCTCTAGTTAACCTATGTAAGTATTTCGTGAACGAGCGAAGTCATAAACCGGTTAACGCCCAGAGTCGACTTTACAAAAATAAAATTGTCTGCGTTTATCAAAGCTCTTTAATACAAATCGTCTGCTTTACATTAGATCTCGTCTGATTATTATGGTTGCTAACGGGTTAATTTAAAAATCATGTAATTAATTCAGACAGTAAACTTCTTTTTCGTTTAATTTTTCATCAAGAAATTTGCTTTTTAAAATATATTTTAGTGTTTTAATATTTTTTTTCAATCAATTTTCCACACACGTTCAAAAAACTAAATCGTTTTAGTATAAAAATGTTAAGCGAGTTAGTTAGGTGAACATAGAGAAAACTAAAAAAAGGATTTAAATCATAGAAATTTGTCTTTTCAATGCATGTATTTTAATAACTGTTTTTTTCTTTAGACGCATTCACCTTTAACGCCTAAAAGAGGCTCACCATATGGCATAAATAATAAATTCTTCTCACCACCATACAAATCTAAATTTAGCCCGCATAGATACACGGCCAATCGCCAACTTGTCGGTACTCCCGACTACCTCGCGCCTGAATTAATTAGAGGCGAAGAACATGGTATGCTCTTTTGCTTTATCATTTTTTCTCTTCCCTAAACATTTTTTCATCTTGATTTACCACAAATTTATTTTCCCATATTGAGATTTTCTTTTAAATTTCTTCTAGAGGATATATTTAGTTGATATTTGTTTTATTATTTTAATGTGAAGCTAAACTCGATGAACACTGGAAAAAATAGTTCACTTAATCATCACAAAAGTTAATCTTTTTTTAAATAAATTTTTTATCTTAAATATTATTAACCTAGACGCCAAAATCTTAATAAACGAATCATGATAGGTAATATGAATTCGAGTCAAAACGCCCGAAAACCAAAACGCCCGAAACCAAACCACCCGATACAAGAACGTCTGAAACTTTAATCTACAAAAAATATTTAAAAATTTAAGATTTTTTCTTGTATCTACGCTTTTTTCCAATTATTATCTTATATATTTTTCTAAGAATATGCTAAATTTAACACTTTGTTGTTTCACATGCATAAAAAACAGATACAAGATTCCTAATTTATCGATCTTATCGAATGGAATTACTCCTGAAATTTTGAACCAAAATCAGAAATTATTTATATTTTTGTTTTCCTGTTTAAATTAGTCATATCTTTTCCGGTTGCAAACTGATTTTCCGTTTATTGGTAGTTTAATTGTGTTTCAAACCAAAGAAATAATGTATTTTTCTATGATCACTTTTATCTTTGAAGTCAAATTGATCACTAGCATTTCGTGTCAAAGCGACCGTTTTGAAAACTGTCCAAATAGAATAAACTTCAAAAAATAGTAACGCCCGAATTATTATTTTCGGGCGTTGGTTGGAGTGGATCTTTCCTCCCTTCCCACACTCCTTTGGATCCAGAGCGCCATAGAACCGTAATAATTCGTTGAATTTAGAGATAATAAGATGCATTCCGCGCTTCTCCATTTTTTTCTTTCTTTATTCGTTGATCTACTTTTTTATTTACAGACAGAAGGATCATTGAAAAAAGACTTTCACTTTTCGGTCTAAAAAATTTGAAATTTTATTTCGCTAAAAAGCGAGATGGCGTTTTTAATTACTAAAAACGATAATCCAAAAAATTTATTTTTAATATAACTAAAACTTTAAACTTTTTGATATATAACTGAAACTTTAAACAAAATATGTTTTTCTTTGTAAAAAGAAGTTTCATATAAAGAACAATTATTATTATCACTATAAATAAAGCAGAACTACCATTTCACTATAAGGTAGATAATAACCATTGTTACTACGCCTTGTAAAAATATTGCTCACCATTTTGTTCTTATTTTACATATATCTAGTGAAAAATATATTTCGCTAATTTTTTCAATATAAAAAGTATTATCAAAGTCAAAACTTTGATTTATGCACTTTTTAGAATATTTTAATAAAGTACTTCTATCTAATTTGGAAAAACCCAGACATCAGTTTTAAAACTTGATGTGTTTAAATAATAAATTTACAAAAAAATTGGATAATATAAAAGTAATAAGAGTCACACTTAACTACGATTGAAACATAAAAAACTTTTTAGGGCTTCTCACTTTAGAGAAAGATTGAATCTAAAAAACGAGTTGCAGAAATCATCATAATATTTGAGTTCTACGAAAAGAATTAGATCAAGAAAAATTGGCAATGCCCTTTAAATCCGTTAGTGAAATATATCTCATTTTTATATTTGACTACTCAATCTGATTAATGTAATGAAGAATAAAAACTTTACATTATGGTTTAGACGTTTATTACTTAGTTACTTGTCCAACATTCATTTGTTTTGTGTGTAACTCTTTGCTACTGAACATCTTTATTGAGGGTTGCATTGTTTCGGTCCCTAGGATCGCAGAAAAGGGTTTCGGAAAGGGTTGTCAATTATTCCAGAATGCGTATTCACTCTCTTTTTATATCCGCAATACTTTTTTTCTCCAACAGACGAGCATGTTGATTGGTGGGCGTTGGGCGTCATTCTCTTCGAGTTTCTGGATGGCATTCCTCCCTTCAACGATGAATCTCCTGAGAAGATTTTTGAAAATATTTTAAACAGAAGTTTTTTCTTTTTCTTTTCCTCCTTTTTCATTAACATCCATGGGAGGGTCGGCTCCCGCCGTCCGGCTTAACCCATTAATACCGGTTGGGTAGAACCATTTTATAAAAATGTCTGCAATATAACTCTTTTTTATTTATAATTTGATTTGGTTTGTTTTTATTTTGTTTGTAAAATTTTGTAATATCTACATTCTTATAATCGTTACATAGCTCTAGTAAAAATAAACATAATTTAATTAAGCAAATTATGAAGGATAGTAAAAATCAATAAATAAAAATTTTTTTTTGTTTTTTTAGTTTCTCTTTTTAAGAGGCTGAAAATAGTTTACAAGACATATAGAGCATGGTAAATGTTTTGCAAAATATCATGAATGTAAAATATTCAAGTTTTTTTTATAACTCGATATTTATCTAAGGGCACTCTTTTTACTGCTGTAGGCGTCGATATCCACCCCTACTGAATTTTTGCTTTTGTAAGGGGAATGAACATAAGAATCAATTTATATCCTAAAAAAATATATATGTTCAAATAATAAAAATTGAACTGCTAATTTCAAGCACTGGTTGGTTAATATTTCAACCAATCAAAATGCTTCCCGCGACACACAGGCGCTAGGTTATTATAATATAGATAGAAGATAAAAATGCAATAATAGATATATATTGGTTACTGCCGTTTGTCTTGGTTTTTTAACATACTCATATACCCGTATTATTCATTTCTCGGTTGTTTTGATGTTTTATTAGAACTTTTAAGGAGTTGTGCTAGGTACGCCACTATCTATGATAGACCTATCATATCAGGATTCTAAGATCAGTTTTTAAGTTTTATAAGCAATGCTGCTTTCATTCATTATCTTTGCCATTTTAATTTCCTTTCCCCTTCTTTTTGTTCCAAAAAAGCTTGCTCGCAAAAATACAAATACTCATTTATCAAGTTCTCATTCCTGTCTACTCTTCAGTCTTTTTATTTTTCTTTCTTAAATTCAAAGTGTAATTTACTTAATTTCATAAAATCTCTCACCTAAAATAGCAGTTAACATCGATAAAAACCGAAATGAAATAGTCTGTAAAATGACGATAATCGAAAGGGTAGAAAGAAATCAGATTCAATCCACGAATTGTCTTTCCTGCAATTGGATACGCGCACTTCTACCAGTTAACTTCGAGGAAGGAAGGTTGTATTTTTCACTTTTTTAAAAATATTTTGAATACTTAAAAAATTCCGATCCCCACTCGCATCCCTTAAAAATCTCCGACTTTGCAACGCTGCTTTGTAGAAATATGAAAAACAGGATTTCCTGATCCATATCATGAATATGTTATCATTAGATGAAAAAATAAACATACCTCATTTCTTTTTTGTTACTGGCACTTATTTCTGCTACTTAACTATAATTCGCTGTGTGCCCAATAGAATATCTTTTTTTTTCTTTCAGTAAAGCCTCCATTATGAACACAAAATCCTATTCTTCTAAGCCAACGTAACTTTTTTGTAGTAAGCACCTCTATATAATGAACGCCTTTATTGAGTCTCTCTTGCTGCTGAGTTGCGGAATCGAAGTTGAAGATCTTAGAAAGGTACGAGTCAGAGTTGGTATTTAGCAGTCAGAGTTTAAGTCAGAGTTTTCAAAGTGGCGCTTCTTTAGTCGAAGCCGCAAATTCGAGTTGCCTTTAAATATTTTACATTTTTTCGGAGTCGGACACAAAGTAAGTACTCTGTGTCGCAGTCAACTTCCCACATATTTCCTTGGATTGCGCAACATTGTATAGTGTGGCTATAATATCGTATTGTATGATATAATACATATTCAGGTGATTACTGATTAGGCTAGGAATTCATTAATTCGTGAAGAACTAAAGTTCTATAGGTAGGTAGTAAAATGTAGTAGTCAGTGCACTTCAAAAACGAAAAGTATATGCTAGCATTCGCTTTTTAGCGTACCCAGACGAATTGTATGCTACACCCCTCGTAACACCGTGTATGCAAGTGCGTTCTCCATTGATCTAAGCCAGGGGCCGGCAAAGTGGTCGATATCGACCCCTGGGTGTCCATAGCAGATCTTTAGGGGTCGATAAGATAGAAAAACTTACCAAATTGTGCTATGCTTTTTTACTTTATGGTAGTAATAAATCTCCTTTTTCTTTTAAAACATAGTTTAGCACATTGTATAGTGTAGGATATATGAAACATTTTTGGTTTCTATTTCTCTCTTAATTGTTGACATTGATTAATGCTTTTATGAAACATTTCTATGTGGTGTGGGGGTCGATGTGAAGACAAATGTTCTATGAAGGGGTCAACGGGTAAAAAAAAATTTGCCTATCCTGATCTAAGCAGAGGCAGCCATAGCTTTAATTTTTACTAAAACCATTGATTGAATTTCAACCAATAAGAAAAGTCGAATATCTCTATGTTGTTGGTAAGCGCTTTTAGCGTGTGATAAACATTGCTTTATCGCCAATCCAAATTTCGGAACCTAAATTCAAACTGTATTCTGCTTCTCCTTCACTTGTTGTGGTTTAATTTGACGCTTTCAAGCTTTGAGAAAACTAAAAGCTATTTTTATAAATCATACCTTCACAACGTGTAAATATAAACTTTTCAAAAATCGGCACTTTTACTCAACAAAGAACGAAAATTTAATAGCTTTGCCTTCTCCTGTTCTCCTTTAGATCTTTTGATATAATTAAATATATATCCAGAAATTTATATGTGTGTTTGCGTAAAAAATTATGTACGAATTTTTGTGTCCCCAGAAGCCCAATTGTAGACAAAGTTTCTGAAATCTATGATTCCTAAAATTTTCTTGATCTAACAACGTTTTTTATTCCATTTTCTAAGTTCACATATATCTCCTCCTTTTGTGTAGTTTCTTCTGAACAAATTTCTTACCATTTCATCGCTTATTGACATTCTTAATGCTACTATTAAGAGTTTACTTGCTCTTTAGATTGATAGCAGTTAGTTAATTACTGCATTTGTTAGTTCATTTCATATATAACCTTCTCTGAACTAAACCTTCATGAAAAGTTAGAAGTGCGGATTAATTAAGTTAATACACTTTGCAGGATTATGCTCGTATTAACCTTCACCCGAAATCAACGCACGTTTTTATGGTGCGCTTCAAGTAGCATCTATCACAAAGAGCAGAACGAAATAAAACGTATATGGCCTAGGAAAATAACAACGTGGGAAAAGTGGTGTGACAATCTGTTTAATTATAACGCCTCACAACACGAATAGCAAGAGCTTCGTCACAACCATTCTCATTAAATCACTTTCATTATTCCTAAAGCTTCTAGCAAATGTTAACAACTCCTTATCAAGGTTGCTTAAAATGAAAAAAAAATGTCAACTTTTTTTTTGAAAAAAACTTAAATAAAAATACTATAAATGATGTTGTAAGGCGTATTATATGTTCAAACTCTGTCACGCATGCTCATATTCTCACTACACTAAAACAATAAAGAACACAGATGATCAAAGAGATGCTTGTTCACAGCGCAGTTACTAACTCTCACTTAACTATATCGTTTTCATTGGCTAGTTGAAACGTCAATCGTCGTCATTTACGCAACATTAAATTAGAAGCTTTTTGTCGTAAGAAGCTTTTTATCCTAGAACCGTAAAAATTGTCCTCATTCTATTTTTCACACCATGATCCTACTCTACGTATAAGTCGAGATATACCTTTGTAAACATGTGTTTCTAAGCTTGGAAAATAATTTTTAATTTTCAAGGAAGATTAAGGTGAAATGATCCTAAAAATTAATATAGAGTCACAAAAATTTTGTTTGACTTATTACGAGAGAACCCAACAAACTAAAAAACTAAAATTACGACAGTTACTTCATTATACAAAAAATAGCATTTCTATGTTTGTTGTTTGATTAGACAAATCTTTATTTTAAAAAGTTACGGAAAAAAAATATAAATTATAAAAAGAAAAGTAAATTATTATAAATAGATAATACATTAACCCCAACAGTGGCCTTATAGTAGCTTATTATATATTTAATAATATTTGAAAGACCAAAATTTCATTCCTTTCATTTAAACGTTATTCAACATACGTTAAAGTTAGTTTCTAATTGAAAATAATTCTGTGAGTAGTATTAGAAAAAAATTGTAATTAAAAGAATTAATGTTTGGAAAAAATAAAAAAAAATATTAACTTTATATTTTTGATTTGTTAAAAGAAAATTTATTATTAATTGATCTTTGTAACATTTTATTGATCTTTTTCATTTAAAAAACTTCATAAAAAAAGACAAAAAGCTTTTTCTGCTTATATAAAAAATTGACTTTTTTATTCTGCTTTAGACTTATTTGAATTACCGGAAATACTGTCATAGTTCAATTTTATATGAGGGGCGTGAGTAGGGTTGGTTAGATGCTGGATTCGATAACTCAAGGTCTTGGGTTCGATCCCCCATCAAGCCTGCTTTCCTCATAGTTCGATACAAGCGGCGAAATTGTGCTTTCTCGATGAAAACACCCTATCGTACCTTTACCTTTATAGAATGACAAAGGAAATGAATGTTTACTTATGCTTGCTGAGAAATGCATTGTTCAACTTGTTAATGTCAGAATGAACTTAACAACTCTGCTTTTTCTTGTAATAGAGATTCCGTGGCCAGACGACATTACATTCATTGAATCCTGTTCTGTTGAAGTTATAAATGCACTTCTTTGCCTACAACCAAATTTGAGACCCAAATTTCATGGTATTTCTTTTCAATTTTTTATACTCTTTGTTTTAATACATTTTTCCTTTTTTTTAATTCAGATTTTGATATTTTTATTTCTCAAATGAAACTATGCCTTTGAATTGGTTGAATTATTTATTTTGAACACATTATTTTCAAAATGTGAACTTTGAAACGTTTCTGAAACGAAAAAACTAGAAAGATGTCATGGCTGTAAAATGCAGTCGATCCGTTCGTGACAATTGTAAAAAAATTTTATTCGTCCCAAACATAGACAAATTATTGCCAAAAAACTCAATGTATTCTTATCATAATATACACAAGATTTTTCAATTAATTTTTTTGTAATTTTGAGATAAATGTTTTTTGTGTGTTTTATTTTTAGTATTGAGAAATTTTTTTATCATAATGAAAAATGCTTTTATAAAATATAACAGAAATACAATAAGTGGATTGGTCAACCGTAAGAAGGCGAGGGCCAATAAGAACTTAAACGTTGTCCTATATTAAAAAATTGGTTACTTATTTATGCTTCTTTTAAATTTTGCCCTTTAAATTTATATTTAGATCTTAGAAAATTTTCCTTCTACTCAAAGATTTGTTGGAACGATATTTTAAATTCTGTTCCACCATTTGTGCCTATACCCGATAATGAAAATGACACTTCCTACTTTTCAGGTATGCACTTATTTCGGTTCAAACATATTATTTTTAATTCTAGTTAAAATAATTCTCAATCTCGAAGGTACCGTGGTAAAGGTAAGTGTACGGTGGGGTGTTTTCATCGAAAAGGCACAATTGCGCCACTTGTATCGAACTATGAGGAAAGGAGGCTTGATGCGGAATCGAACCCAATACCTTGAGTTATCGAAACCAAGTATCAGAGACTTACTGTTCTTAGATCAGGAGACTTACTGTTCAGAGGTTATAAGAGACGCATGTGCCATACGACGTATTTTATAGGAAAATGAGTGACCATTTTCATTTTCCACCTCGGCATAAACAGTCATTAAGGAGTTCCTAGTCATTAGGATAGTTCCTAGTCAAAATCTCCAAAAAATAAAATCACTGATGCCTTAATTTTCGGGGTATTTGGTAACTGGGATCTTAATTTTTGTGGATTTTGACTAGATACCCTCTATGAAGCCGTTTTTGCACGCCATAATCCTATGTCATTTCCATGTGCTCAATGGATTAAGCTAAAGAGCATTAAGCAGCAGTGGTTAACATTTCAACTCAGAAGTATGATATATCTTTTGATTTAGCTGTGGCCCCTAAGAAACTTTAAAGGACCCTTTGTTAAGAATATGTCGTCTAAATGAATAAAATAATTTACTGATTTGTAAATAAATCACCAACTAGCTAAGAATCGATCGAACTGCGTTCCCGATTTTATTACCAAGTTGACTAACTAATAATCAATTTTACGGCTGGTGTTCCCAGCACGCTGAGGTTTAGCCGGTTTTTACCACTATGGCATCTAATCTCTCATTATTTTGCGTCTCCATTCATCTCTATTTTGCTCGTCCCCTAAAGCTAAATGTCTTTTGCTCATGTCTTTTTTTACCAGTATTCTTTCTAAGGTAGGAAACTGGTAAAACCCGCCCGCTACTTTTGGCTGTACTGCGCCAATGTAATTTTGATGCCTTAGTTGTAAATAAGTTTTGGCAAATTTTTTTACATGCCGGATGCCCTCCCTGACGCAACACCCTCCTCTAAGCTAACTAAGAGAGATAAGCGTTTCACTAAGTGTCAAAACTAATAATAAATTTTTGATACACGCTATTTTCACGGACTGCCCTTTAATATACATATCAATTGTAAAAGCGTTGTTAGATAGGAATAAGTATCAAAATACTTTGCTTACAGTGAAAAGTAAAAGCGTTAGCAAAGTGGACACGCATAGATCCATTGTTCTTCAGCTCATATAGTTATTTGCTTTTTATTTCTAGAGCCTTTTTAACATTGTTTATTCATTTGATTGGATAAAATGGAGTATGCTTTATTTCGCTTAGACATTAAATTTAGTTAAGCGATTGCATTCGACACAAATTTTCGAATGACTTTGAAATTCAATTATTTTAAATATTAATTACCAAATTCTTAGTTATTGTTTCTTTGTCCTTTTTCATGACCGAAAAACAATATTTGTTAAAAAAATATTTCATTCAACTAAAGAGTGCACCACATATATGTTAATGTTATTTATTCCTTGGTCTAGTAGTTATAAAATTTAAATTGTATCAATACAAAAGTAGATTATTTTTTTATAAACATGAATTGCTCATTAAAAGTACATTCTCTAGCACGTATCATGTTTAAGCCATTTTTTATCATTACAATTTTAGCAAAAAAAGCCATTATATTGGATTCGACATATTTTACTTTGATCCTCATTTGTCACGAAGTTATGTATTATGTAATTTCAATTTTAGATTCATAAATCTCAATCGATATAAAATTTTAAAGATATTAACGCTAAAATGTTTTTTTTCAAATAATTTTAAATAATTAAAAAAAAACTTATTTTTTGTTGTTTAATTCCATTATAAAGGTCAGTGCGTTTCACGAAATTACAAGTTTGTTTTCTATGGTGTTTATATTTTGATTGGTCATTCTGAGAGCTTTCTCACCAAACAAACTTCATACGATTTTGTTTTAGGAAGAAATGAAGCTCAGCATCTTTTTCTCTCAGACACGCAAATTGAATAGCAAGCTACAGTGCCAAATATTTAAAAAAAAAAGGTTTCGCACAATGTCCCCTCGAAGCGAATTATATTTGCTGCTTTGTTAAAAGAGGCAGGAGAACGACTGCATCACATGATGCAGGCTAAAGACTTTTTAAAACGTTTTTATTCCCTCATTATTTTTTCGCTGGTTTATTAAAAATAAAGTGTAAATACTTTTCAAGCTCTATCTTCATGAAATAGGGGTAGAAGTGCGTGCACTGACTTTAACCCTATCAGTGACGGTAGGGGCATTTTAACCCGCCCTACCTCTCTCAGGAGAAACAACTGTAATTATAAAATTGGATGAATTATATCCCTTCAAATCTTGTCTTTTCCTAAAGTCGTCAGCTCTATCTTTTAATACCATTTTAATAGCAGTTGAATGGGCGTTGATGTCAAAAACTGTCTATCAAAATCAAATGTATATTTTTTACAGCAAAATTTGCTATTATAATGTCTTGTGTCTAAATTAGATACACACCTAAAATTTATAATCATATATCAACTAATATATACATATTTTTTTCAATAAGCATGTCTACCATGTAGCAAATGTTATTAAAAATTTTGATTGATAATAAAATTGTTTACAAAAACATTCATTTATATTTTAGATAAAATAGATTTTTATACTAAATCGACCATGTTGAGTATATTTCTGGACATAATTTTTCATTTAGAATATAAGAATGTGTGGAATTATGAATCAAATGTGACATTTCCGAAAGAAATCAAAGTCTGCATGTTTTTGGTTATTTTATTATGAATTCAGCTTTTGTATTCGTTTCGTATGCTAATAATAATAATCAATCATTGAAATAGCAAATTAATCAAAATGAAAATTTTCTGTATCTATATTGATCTTTAAACAACTTATAACTTAGTTTCGATATCAGATACGTTTTGAACAGAAAAGTTTTTAAATCTATCAAAATTTAGATTGAAGTAAAAAAATTTTTTAATACTAAATCGACCATCATTTGTAGGCGTTGGCCTTTACTGTGTAAAAATGAAACTGTCAATCAAATTGATGAAAATTAGTTTTTTTCAAAAAAATCTTATCTCTCTCATTTTTTGGATAATCGTTATATGTTGGTTAAATGGTACAAATATAAAAAAATTTCCCATATTTTGACTCACTTTATTTTCTTCTCTGGATAACAATATCTCGTATTCATGTTGAGGGTGAAATATTTATTGGAAAAAAAGAAAAACAAAACAGATTCTCTATTTTTTTAATGAAAATGAAAGAAGGAATGGAGGGACCTGAAAAGAAAACGCATGAAAATAGTAATAGGCCTCGCCTTTATATTGCCAGCATAGTGGTCCTTTGAGGAACTACATAACTTCAAGAAAGAAATATGCATCTTGTTTACACGCAAAATCAACTTCCTTTTTCAATGAAATACGAGGTGGTGTAATCATCGAATATTGACTGCTTCAAAAAAATCTTTACCGTTTGCAAGAAGCTCGTTTATTACGAATGAATAATAATAATCTTTGAATCTTTATCTTATTGGCTAAAATTGCCATCTTTTAAGATGGGTAAGAAGCGGTTAGAGTTATCACAACTATGATATATGACAAAGATATAGCCGGTGTTAAGAAAACCTTTTTCTTATCTCGTAAAGGAGAGATACTTCTAGATTTAGATGATAACGGTGGAAAGTATATTTGATTGAAAAAGATTGATAAATAATTTCATGAGAAGCGCGGATTTTGAAGAAGGATTGATCAGCTATGCTTTTTTTAACCACTTTTGAATGAATTTTGCAAATCCTTCTTTTGCATTTTATAATTTGTGTTGATGTTCTGTTTTGTTTGGCAACACACGATGAGCAAGTAACTCTCTTTGTTAATATCTTTTCGGTTTTGGCACGAATTTCAAAACAATATAAGATAACTAGCCGGTCCCGTGGTCGTTTCTCGCTTCGCTCGAAACATAGGATTCTTGGTAGTGTGTATTTTGAGTTACTAATGGTGATATATGGTGTGGTGGTCAGTTTTTAGAATATTTGTATCTTCTTTGTGTATTTTTCTATTACACCATATAAAAATACACACAAAAGGTATTTCAACCAATCAGAATGCTTCAAGCGACACTCAAACTACAATATAGATAGATTTATATGCTCCATTGTCTACATCTAGTTTACAAAAGTAAGCTTTCAGGTTTTGATGCAACGCAATCTGTACAGTTTTTTGTTGAGAGCAGAAAAAGTAATCCAGCTTTCATACTCACAGATACTACTGAGTGAGTTCTTTAAAGTAAGGTGGTCCAAACATAAGGGTAACAAACCGTCTACTTGGCATTACCTTTCCATATAAACAAATATTTCTTCGCCTATACCAAACAGCAAGAACGTGACTTGTAAAAAACTTATCAGTGCTAAACACCACAACGATTTGGAATATTGCTATCTTCTTACATACAATTCAGGTTCAAATAATTAAAAAGACTTTCCATCATTTAGAATTTAGATGATATAACTGAATCTCGTAGTGCTAGATTTTTTGGTATCATATATTTAGATAAGACATCCACCTCTAAAAGAAAAAAGTTGTGCGTATATTGTAAAAGGAGAATGCGTTGTTCAATTCAAAGAAAATACCTCATAAAAATGATGATGTATTTTTTAATTTGGACTGTTTTATATGTATTCTTACCATTTCTTTAATTTTACTCAGCGTAAAAATACATGAATGAGATTGAGCATATCTAATTCTAAACATCCTTGCAAAAAGAGCTGTCAGACTTGGAAAATAAATTCTATAATAATTAGTCTATTCAGGCTAAAATGTCCGGTTCCGTTTTTTACTGCAATAAATGTGAATGAATTGAAATGTTTTTTTGCAGTTTCGATGATTTTGAACAAGCCTAAAAATGATACAGGTGTGAAGCAATCATGATTCATCTTTAGATGGGAAAAAAGTCTTAAAAGTTTTCTTGCAAAATAATGGAATTAAAAAATTGTTAATTCATGTTGCTTTCTCACCAAAAACGAAAAAAGGAAGTGGAAACTTGAAATAGATGTTAAAGTGTGTAAATTATGAAAGGCATACTTGCAAAATTTCTGAAGATTTGAAGATCTTGTTCTTATGAAAATATTGTGTTTTTTGGTTAGTAGGATAGTTGGGCAAAAATGATTGCATTATAAAAACAGACTACTTAGCCAGTGGTCCTTAAACGCACCAGGGTTGTTGTAGCGTTAGCCGTATAATGTATAGGTTTATTGAACACAAGAAAACAACAAGCATCGATCCATTTCATTGAAGAGCTGATGGACGATAAATCGGTTAAGAGGAATCTCCACGATAGTTGCTGGATCTTTGTTGAAGTATTAGTTGTGTTGTTTATAGCTTATGCTTATTTCAATTAACCTGCATGATGTTGTAAATATATTATGATTTATGTGTAATTGTTTTGATAAGTAATAATAATAATTGATGATGTATGGTGTTTGCATTTATTACAGTGGGTGTGTAAGGTATGAATTATGACGTGATTATATCAGAGATCATTGCTATCTTTTGGATCATATTATCTTTGCGAAATAAATTTCTCCGCGCTAATGAATATAAAACCAAAGAAGCGAGAATGATAACAAATGGTGCAAGAGTTATAGCGTGTTTATTTGTCAAAATTTGAGCCCGCTTTTGGGATAATTTTTCTCAAAATCGATTACATCCTTCCAATATATTTAAAATATTTCTAATATTATTATGCGGAGGTCTGGCAAGACCTCCGGGGAGACAACTTATTATATATTTAAATGTATAAATCGTAAAATGCTAAAAAATATACTTAAAATAAAAATTTTCAAAAAATATTTCACATACATATTGAAAGCCACATTTCAAAAATTCTACACAAAAGTTCAAACAACTTAACTTTAAAATTACGGTTTTATTTCATGAAAACAATATGATTGGTTGAAATGTTTATGTAATGTATAATAATATCACAATTTTTTTCGAAATTTTTACTTATTTGTTTTGAAGAAAAAATTAAACTGTTTTTCATGATATATATACAATATCATTTGAAGGCTTATCTTTTGCTGTATACGCTAGAATAATGTATTTTTGCAAAAGGTTTTTAATTTTTTTGATAACTGGTCTTTACTTCGAAAAATTTTGTATAAATTTTAGTAAAAAAAAAGTAAACACTTTTTGTTAAAAGCATAATGTGAAGATTTAAACAAAAAATTTTATTGAGCATCTTTTTTTTACTATTTTTTTAAATTGAAAATAGAAAGTTTATTTTCCATTTTCTGGCACTGGTTAGTTAATATTAAAAGGTTATAGAGAGAAAAATTTTTTTTATTGAAAATGGAAAATTTGGGATTTATTCCTCCAAATTAGACACTGTTTTCCTGTCCCAAGTATCATATGTTTTATAGTATACTGCAAAATATTTTGCATATTGAGCACGACATTGCAAATATTACAAAGAAAAAAATTTAGTTGGTATAATTTGAAGATTGGTTGAAAAATCATGGTATAGTCCCCTCTCATACAATGCCATATGATCCATCCTACATCCAACGCTGAATGTGAACGGTATAACGTGGTGATTTGGAGGTCTTTAGTTCTTGCATGTAAAAATGAAGATTTACCTTTATCTCCGTGGGAAGAAGTTCTACAACAGGTTTTACATTCTAAAGGTCGTTATTATGCACGACCACTAACGAAACACCACAGGAGCGTCTATTTATTCACCGTCGTAGGACCTCGAATGGCCAAGAACTGCCTAACTGGCTGCTAAGCCCTGGACAGGTTTAAATAAAAAAATATGTTAAATTTTCAAAATACGAGTCCCCGATAAAAGAAGTAGAACTTATAGAGCCCCATCATAATTACGCTCGCATTCGTTTAGAGCGATGGTCGGGAAACGAGTGTTTCACTTCTAGATTTAGCTCCTAAAACTTGTTGTGATGAAAGTAATCAAAATGAACAATCATCAAATCCAGAAGTAGATAAACATGGAGAAGAAGTAATAAGAGACGACGAATCAAACAAATTGCAAACAACTGAAGATGTTCAAAGAAATGAAGAAATAGATCAGGAACTGATGAGTATGCCTAGAAGATCAACAAGAATCAACCCCCCCCCCCCCCTTCGGAAAAGATTCATCTCGGAAGATTACTTAGGAGGGAAGAGTGTAGTATAATTCGAACCTTCAAGCATCGATTCACCTTTTACATTTTTAAATCTGGTTAATTGCAAAAATCGTCGTTGACTTCAATTACACAAATCGTGTTAATATATAGTACGCACAATTTCTATCTGTTTATTCACCCCGTCGTCCTGTTCTTTGTTACGTGTTTTCTGACTCCTGATGTTAGTAAGATATTTCACTTCTTTTTTTGCACTTTTATGCCAACTACATCTCAGAATGTTTAATAAATAGTTTATTTTGTATTACTTTTATCACGACACAATGGGTTTCTTTTTCTTTGCTGTAGTGCAGTCTGTAAAGTCTTGCCGAAAGAAATAGCAATCATTAGTGATCTTTCTACCCACGATAAATCATTGGCACACCAAACTTCATGTGCAAATTTTTTCCTACATACCAGGCACTCAATGTCTGCACAGTCACACCTGCAAGGCAACAAACATGAGGAGCTCATGACTTATCCTGGTCTCCCAAGTCACCATCGAAATACGCCTTGTACATTTTCTTAGTGTGGCGTGTAATACTGCGCTTTTCTTTAACAAAAGTTAGTCCCCCACACATGTAACATAATCTGTTTGCATCATTTTTGCCCTGTCTTGCACTCATTGTTGAAAACAAATTTAGATCTAAAAGCTTTGAAGTATGAGTATTAGTGATAAACTTAATTAAATATAGGCATAGAATAATAAATCAGAAAATATGGTTTTAAACTGTACAGTGCTATTCATCATATCACATTGTAGGTGTTACTAAGATTGTTCACTAGCCCTGGAATAGAAAACCATTTTACAATGTGGTAGGGAATTTTATTTAATAATAATGACAAAGAGTATATACACTGACACTTTTGCAAAAACCATGCCTAATTCAACAAAAAGAAGGCTAGAATTGGATGTCCCATCTCATTTTGCACATAAAAATAGTCATAGATCTCATGTACTTTTTTGAGTGTTGCACAGTAAATTAACGTGATGAGTTTATATACTTTTTTTCAATTTTATATTAACAAAGGTAGAATATAGTTTTTTCCATTTTAAAATGTCTAAAGAACACTGTCGAAAATAAATGCAATATTTTTTAGGGGTCAGTATAATGTTTTTCTAGTACATTTTAAATTACCTTTTGAAGTGAAATCTAAAAGTTGTATTGGAAGTTGTTGTGAGTTGTGTAGTCCACTTTTATTTCGAAACAATTTTTATTTAGTTTAGATACCACTTTTCTAATTTTTAACGAAGGGCTTCGTTGCAAGCGTCTGTGTTTTATTTTATCGGGCTAGTGTACGCTTAGTTTATTTGTAGTGTTCGTATCTGAAATTTTAGTCAAATATTTAAACGCTTATAACTTTCCCATTTCTCAACCAAATGTATCATTCGATATACCAAATTAGAGCATTTTTTATGAAACTCATTAATGTTTTTATGAAACATTTCTATGTGGGGTGGGGCCGATGTGAAAACAAATGTTCTGTGAAGGGGTCGACGGGTAAAAAAGTTTACCGATCCCTGATCTATACTGAATAATGTAAAAGCAAAAAAGGTACCTAAATTTTAATAGGCCAAGGACGTGTATCCCTTTAAAATCTCGGACTCCGCAACCGTGATAATAACATTATACAATGACAGAATTTAAGCCAATAAAAATTCTTTAAATTCAATAAACTAACCTGTCCAAAGTAAGAACATGGCTAGATTTCATTAGTTGGCAAAAAGTTTATAGTACAAAGCATGCTATTACAATTAACAATATATTACCAGTTCACCCAAATTGAGACGTGAGATATGGCATTCCATGTAAAAATATATAAGTAAAAAGGCATGAATATTATATTTAAAAGAAGTCGCAAACGTTCAAGCTGAACGCTGATCAAAAGCTTCTTTTTTACCGCACTGGCTGTCATTTATTTTTGGAAGTGTAAAACAACGGCCAACTTTTTGCTAACCCTTCATACATGTATAGCATTATCATATAGTCGATCAAAAATAGTTCACGTGAGGGAATTCTCTCAATTAAATACAGCAAACCATGAGGAAACCGGATTTCTTTTCTCGTGATAGAATCTAGTGAAGTAGTTTACTAAATGACTTAATTTCGATTTAACACAAATTTGTATGCAGGGCATTCACATATGGAGCATATGCTTTTGGGCGGCAAATACAAAAATATATATAGTAAAAGTTTTTTCTGTGGAAAGTTCAAATTGGTAAACCTGTGTAATGCAAGTTTTCAACATACTTAGATAAGTTTTTATATTGCTCATAACTTTTGAATTATTTGGCCGTGCAACATAACAAATTAAAACATATTCCATGGGGCTTCATTACCAATGTAATTACAAGTAAAATTTGAATTCTTTGATAAATTTGTATTTTTCAGTTTTCTTCGTAATTAGCAGATGAGAGGTGCATATTTTTTATATTTGCTATGAGAGATTTTAACCTTTTATCTGTAACAATTTTCAACACAATTATAAAACCACTCTATTATCATAACCTAAATTTATTTGTAGATTTTTTTTAAATAATTTTAGTTTTCGATTTTTTAAAAATTAAGCTTCGTTTTTATATTACTTATAACTTTTGAATTATTCGCCAAAATTTTAAATGAGAAACAAAAACTTTCAAGTTTAAAAAATTTAAGTCTGTTCATAATGTATACGATTAAAAATAGTTTTAATTAAAAAAAGTTATTTATTTAGTAAATTTTTGGGTTTAACCTTCACTTTACAGACTGATAACGCGCTTTACAGACTATATGCATTTTTTACACCAATTTTATTGCAATCTCTTTATGGCTTTTTTCAGCTAGAAATTCTTAGTTGTTTTTTTATGGTAGAATTTTAAGTTGACTCAACAATTTATTCAGAGAATTAATTGAAAATTAAGTTATTTCAGAAATAAATTAACGCCATCTACATAAATTCATTATTTCAAATCCAATTTATAGAATATGAAGAAAGATTTATTAAAATGAAAAAATAAAAGTAAAATTTTTGCATGTTACAAAATTCAAAATAGACTATAATGCAAAATACAAAATGTGAGTTAAGATTAAAAGGTTTTATCAAAAGGAGTTTACACTTAAAAAATAGAAATCACTCAGGGGATTAGGAATCTTTTCAATAAGTATCCATAAGAAGCTTTTGATACACATAACATACAATTATATTTATTCATCATATTATTTTGCTTTATATTAAAAAATACTCAATTATAAAACTAAGTATTTCAAGCCAAAATAGTTATGATACATTAAACTTCTTTTGGCAAGATCCAAAGGTAGATTCTACAGCGCTTGAGAAAAAACAAAGGTGATGAAGCAACTTCTTGCATGCATGGTGGTTAGATCAAATTGAGTTTGCTGCTCTCTTTAGCGTTGTATGAGATTTTTCTGCAAACCGCATCACAGTTGATAAACTCCTTTTTCATCGCCTCATTCCTCGATTGATGAAATAATAAGACCTTTGTCGTTCGAAAGCATTGAACATTTTCTCCGTTATTCCAACAGATGGCATCGTTTTTTATCTCCGTGAAGCAGCCCATATGTATGTGTGTTGAGTGTTGACTGTGAAAGCAAGACCAAAATAATTCTCTACTTTTGATGACTGAGAGTTACTCATTTTTCTTGCGGCATTGATTACGTAATCTCAAACCTGAATGACGTAAAAGTGTTTATTGAAATCAGTCTTGTTTTGTGTTTTCTCCATCTCTCTCCGTTGTTCGTTTTCTCACTCCCACGCAAATCTCTCTCCTTATTCTTTCGTTTGCTCACTTTCACGTAAATCTCTCTCCTTTCGGTTGCTCACTCCGTAATGTTTATGAATCTATCTAAGTCCCTTGCACCAGAAGAGCCCAACTCCGTGTTCACTCAAGAAATGAACACTATCCTCGTTCGGTAATTATTATTTTGTTTGCTTCTCCGTAGTATTTATGAATCTATATGGGTCCCTTGCACCAGAAGAGACCAACTTCGTGCCCGTTCAAGAAATGAACACTATCCTTCTTTGATAAATTCTCTTTCTCGGCTTGTGGATGAGCTATCTATGTTCGGGTCCAGTTCGCGTCGTTTGAGCACCTCGTGTCCCAACCGACGACCCCCTAGCCCAACAAGTCTATTCCGACCTGGTGATAACTCGGTCTGATTACGATGGTCCTGTGTATGCATGAGAAATGAAAAAATTAACAAAGTACTTCTTAATCATTTTCCATATGTTTTATGGATTCAATTTTGATCGTCAATGAATAGTAGTTTCCAGTGATGGATCCAAGGGGGGGGGGGGCTGATGGGCCTAGACCCCCTATGAAAAATGGCTTCGAAAATTACCCTTACTAATTTTGCTTTTTCCTAAAACAATACTTGTTGGTAGTTGATTACGTTTATATCAACGATATGACAAGTCGAATTCTAAGACATAATACAACTGTCATATTCTCTGAAGACTTTTAGCAAAATTACAAAAAAATTCAGGACCGGCTCTAGTGTTCGCGGGGCCCTATGCAAAATGGATTGCGCGGGGCCCAGTGTGGGTAGGGGAAAAGATTAAAAGTGAGAAATAAGATTTTGAAAAAAAGAAAAGGGATTTGTTTCATTACTTTTTCATTAACACAAAATGACGATCAAAGTAACTTTACTTTGCGAACCTTGCATTTGGCGAAATCATACAATATATCATCAAAATGAAAAATGAGAAGCGCGGGGCCCACTGCCGCCCCATATGTTGCATGGCCTAGGCTGGCCCTGGGTAGTTTCCTATAGAAAGTTTTCATACATGTCCTTTTTTAATTTGACTTTAATTTTAAATAGGCGGCATTTTTGTATAGTAAAAATGATTCTAAAAAATAAAGTTATATTTGTGGTGCTATTGTTAACAGTGTTTTACTTAATCCATCCACATAGTGTTTGTTTAAATAAACTTTTAAAACTTTTATTTTTTAAATTCTTTAGCGCTTAATATATAGTTTGTGTAACTAAAGAAAATTTTTGTTTAACTTTATGATATTTCATAGTTTGCTATAGATGGGATATGTGACCCGCATTATTTCAACTTTTTTAAATTGAATTGTGTGTAAGATCTGCTAATGGTCTGTGAGAGAATTGCCACGACACCATTTTGAAATTCTTGATGAATTTATAAGATTTTAAATTTGCAATTCATTAAATTTTTTTTTAGATGAACATAAATATTAACAAGCCTATTATATCTTTTTTATCAATGATACATTTTTTATTTTGATAAGAATAAATAAAAATGAAAAAAATTCAAAAAAATTTTTTTTGTAAAAAAGAAGGCGATATAATTTCAAATTGTCGAAGTAAATCAACCTTAAATATTTTTATTTCATTGTATTGTTTTAAACTTTTAGTAAAAAAAGAAAAGAAAAACAGACCCAAAGACAGGTAAGGAAATTTTTTTTGAAAATATATTCATTTAACTAAAATAATTACTATTATTATGTTTTATATTTAAAAAGAAAAAAACACAAGTAAAATCTTTTTACCATTTTTCTTTATTTAATTATTAGAATCATAGTTAAATTTTGATTTTAGGTACAGAATGCTAACTCTGAAGAAATTAATCAACCCCTACCATTATCAAAGGATCAATCCCACAAAAATATGAATAACAATACAACTAGTAAGCATAAAAATTATCAAAAAACTTTTAAAAATTAATCTACTTTTATCATTGTAAGATTTCTATTTTTAAATTTTGGCACTAACAAAAAAATTAAAATCGGAAATATTTAAATAAATAATTTGAGGGTGTTTTCTTGTAATGTCTATATTTTTTCAGTATGAAGAGTTACACACACACACACACACAAGTTTTATTACTCGCTTATTTATTTTGCTTTACCTCGCAGAACGGAGATGGGAGTTTTACTCCCAAAGCAATTTTGAAAGTCATTTTAATCATAAAAAAAGATAGACAACCTGTATTGAATCTAACACGTAAATTTGAAATTATGCGTGTAAAATTATTCTAAATAAAGTGAGAACATTTTTATGTTTGAAAATTGGAGAAAAGTGGTTCAATGCATTTTTAACGCCATCTACAAAAAAAAGTAAAATTTTTCTAACAAAAATTTCGTTAAAATATTTTTTACTTTTTGGTTATCAAAAAAATCAAACCATGCAAGAAATATTTGATCTAAAATTAGAATTTTAATTTTTTTTGAAAATACCACATTTTCCGATAAAGTTTTTTACTTTATGTTTACAATTTCTGATTATGGTAACAAATATTTCACTCTCAAAAACTCTATTACACAAAAGTGTGAAAAAGATAAAAGAAAAAAATGTTTATTTGAAGATTAGAAAGTTTATGAGTCTTTACACTCTGTGCAAATAAGTACTGTGTGATTTTTACAACAAGGTCTTTGACATTTTATGCACTTTCTTGTACTTCTTTTTCTTGGTTTACAATTTGAAACGAAACAATAACCTCTTTCATGTGATGTAGTTGGTTCATTGGATGTTTCGAAACCATAAAAAGAAAATTTTTCTTGTGCCAACACGTGTTGAACTTTGGCATCTGATTTGCATGGCCTTTTCAGTTAGATGTAGAGCCAAACTTCTAATGAAACACTTTCGTCCACCTTTTCTGACACTTGGATACCTTTCTGGCATGTTTGATTTCATAATGATTACCCAACTATTGTTTGCGGCGATGTCGAATAAATTTGTAAAAATCGCCATTGGCCATCTTCTTGAGGTTCTGAAGCACAAATAATCTCTAGCCATCTTGTTGAAAGCATCTACACCCCCTATAATCTAAAATAGTTTGGAGTTTTCTCTGACTACCTACTAGTTCAATTTCCGAAAGATGCTAGCTAGAGATTATGTAAACAGTTCTAAATGCTTTACCAGAATGTTTTTTTGGGATGTAAACTGTTAGCGAAGAGTTTTGTATATAAAAATTGTCTCACAATCTACCAAATTTAAATCTTTGAGATATGAAGGTCGAATTATATGTGGCATAAATCTACGGTTTGCTCTAACTGTTCCACAAACCGTGAGTTTACGATCTACCGCCCAACATAAATTCCACAAGCTTTTGGTATATTAGATATTGCTACACGTCTTTTTACAATATTTGTAGATTTGAAATAGCTTTTATCACTCAATCCTGAAACATATACTTCACTTGACAATACCTAAAAGCTAACATAGTCAACAATATGATATACTTCCATGCCATATCTCCCTGGTTTAGAGGGATCGTAAACTTTTATTGGCGATCTTCCTCTAAACTTCACAAGTTGCTCATCTATAGTAACATAGTACTTGGCACACCAATACTTATGACAACTTTTGGAAAATTCATCGAGCAAGTACCTTATAGGTGATAGTTTGTCACAAGTATTTCTGTTACTTTTATGATCAAATCTAATAAATGTTTTGACCAAAATAAACATGTCCCTGCTTATTGCTGCCTTCAGAAAAGGTTCTCCATTTTTATTGGAAAATAAAAACTTTACATCGACACGTTGATCTTTATATTGGCCCATGTATAACAAGCAGTCTAAGTAAGCCAGATCTTCTAAAGAAAACCTTTCATAGCAGTAGCGTAGATTTTCAAAACGAGGCTCAGCTTTACTATAAAAAATATTGAAATTATTCTGATGAAAAATATCCGATTTGACAAGTCGGTAAAATTTGTAGGGATGTGCTCTTTACATATAAAATACAAAATGTCAAAGAATTCCATTTCAATTCAAGCTCTATCAATAAAATAAAGATATACCCTCTATTTGAAGGTACCTAGTGTATTTGAAGTCCAGGTACAAAAATGTGGACATCCTTTTTATCGCGACAACTTTGAATAGTAAAGTTTCTTTTTTGTAAAATTTATGTTATTCATCAAAACACAAGATGGAAATAAAATCTAGATGGGTGGCAATCTTGAATAAAGTCGATGTTCATAAAAATCATGTTTTAACACCAATTGTGAAATAGAACAACACCTTGGTAATGTTGAACTATCCGTGCATCGATAAACGTCTAACTTGTTCTATTTATGTAGAAAATCTATCATACCTGTAGTTTTCATGGAGTTTTTCTTTGGTGCATTCAAATATGTACAAAATAAGATTTTGTGCGAAAAAATGGTCAAAAATTTCGAGGGGATTGGAAAGATCCTTAGCAACTCCTTTAGGCCCAGGCGGAGACAAAGAGAGGTCCCTAATGTTTTGAGACAAAGCTCTCCCGCGGTTTTCTTTGGCCTCCCAGAAATATTTTGTGTTGTCGGGTGCAACAAGTGAATCACATGGAGAACTTTCACGACTACTTGCGGAACTACTTGAACCAAAAATGTCAACATCAGTACCACCGTAAGCATCAGAATCAAAAACAAGACTGCTTTCATCATTTGACGACTCACTGTTGTATGAACTCATTTTGAAATACGTGATGTAGAGAAAAATAGAAACTCCATAAAATTATGATTTTTATGAAACCAACAGCCGGAATGAAGCAAACCTAGAAATCAAAACAATCAGAATGAATTATGTTTGCGATGGTAAAATTTGATAATGAATAATGTGAAATATGAATTGCTTGATTTATTGACATCGATCAATCGGCTCATATTTCAATCACATCCTCAATACATCAGCAGCCTATTATTACGCAGTATTTTAATACGTCATGGATATTGGATTTATTGTTGGTAACGTATATGGAGCTCATATAAAAAATGTAGTTTATTTCGTATAAGCGAAACAGATCTTAAAATAAATTTAGATTTTTAGATTTTAACGCCATCACATTCCTACGAAATTAAATTATGATAATGATAGACACCCCAGAGAAATCTGAAGAATACTTTGTATGGAGTATTAAACTTTCTTTTAAGTATAGAAAATGTTAAAAAGTAGTTGTTTTATGATTGGGAGTAAAACTCCCATTATCCGTCTTAGGGTGTAAAAAATCTTGTGAGGACTTCATCCAAATCCACAAATAAAGCCTCCAATAACGTAGCTTTTTTTCATTTTTGTTATACTAACTCATCATATTTTAATGTTTTTTTAGGAAATCATGCCCGAAATCAATAGATATAATTTGCTAACTGAAACGGAAGAACTTATATAATATTATATATATATAAAAAACCTCATGTTAATTTTTTTTAAATAAAAGTTTTATTACTCGCTTATTAATTTTGCTTTTTAATATCTCTCAAAGTTCTTCATTAAAAATTTGCCAAATTAAAGCATTTTTTATGGGCTTTCAGAATACATTGCTTATATTATAAGTAGTTGAGAAATAGCATTTTACTGCTTTTCAACTAAGAGTATTTGTTATATTTATGCGATTAAGAAATCACACACCAATGCTACCTCACATCATAATTAAAATTTAAAAGTTGTACCACAGACCATTTTCAAATAACCTATAATAGTTCATTATTATAGTTCGACATATATATGTGATCATAAAGCAGGCTATTAGAGCAGTGTTTTATGTTAACGCAAGTAGATATCGCAATTCAGTGCATGCATTTTATGACATCTTTTCGTGAGTTATAGTTATCAAATTGGTAAACCTGTGTACTGAAAGTTTTCAACATGCTTAAATGAGTTTTTATATTGCTCATAACTTTTGAATTATTCGACCATGCATCCTATCAAATGGATGCATATCACATGGGCTTCATCACCATTGTAATTACAAATAAAATTGGATTTTTTTTTATAATTTTGTATTTTTCAATTTTCTAAATTTATTTGTAGATTTTTATAAAATAATTTTAGTTTTCGGTTTTTTATAAATTAACCTTCGTTTTTATATTACCGTATTCACTCACGCATAAGCTGCCCTTTTTCGCTGAAATTCATGGGAAATTAGAGGTGTGGCTTATGCGTGGGGGAACGTTGAATCGTTACAATCGACGATAAAGGCGTGTGAAGATGTTTCAAAAATTTTATTTATGTTGCTATAAAATTTGAATCAATTATATATTTTACATATTTGCATTGTTTAATAATAACTTTCAAAGCCATCTATCTTCATTTGTATCATTACCAAACATATTGTCCCATTCCTCTTGGGTCACATCCACAGCCCTGGTTGAATCAAAATACAACTCATCAGAGTTCAGTACAGATTCTTCCTTCTCCATCTCATGCTCATCCCACAAGTAATCATCCTGGGTTCCTTCTAAAGAGTTTCTAATACCACACTTTAAAAACGCAGATTGGATCATGGATTTTAGGATCTCATTCCAACAATCTAAGATCCACTGGCAAATGGTAGGTAGATCCACCTTTTTTCTTTTGCCTGTAGGGGTCATTACCTTTTCTCCATTAGCCATCCAATTGACCCACTTGGCTTTTAGGCGATCATTGAAGGTTTTGTTAATGCAGATATTGTCTGTTCGAAATTGTATACGTGTGGGTAAATGGTATTACTTGGTTGAAATTCTGTGCGCGTAAGATTGTTGAATAAGTTAATTGAAATGTTGAGTGAGTCAACATGGTTTGTAATAAGATGGAAATTTTTTTTGTAAAATTGTTGCCAACTCAGGGGCGCGGCTTATGCATGGGTGAATACAGTAGTTATAACTTTTGGAAACAAATACTTTCAAGTTTGAAAAATTGAAGTCTGTTCATAATGTATATACGATTAAAAAGTTATTTATTTAGTAAATTTACACTTTGATTCCACAAAGGATTTTGGATTGCGCTTATTGATAAGTTCACTGAAAAAAATGAGAAGAGAAAAAGATCAAAAGATGTGTTTTACTAAATTGTTAATAATAATTAACCTCATAAATTTATTATTTTTCTCATTATAAACCCTTCTACAATAACCTAAATTACAACTTAATTGTCATCTCCAATCTGTATACTACGATGGCTTCAATCCCATAGTAAGAATTTTTGAGGGTGTAAAATATTAATCTACCTTTTTCGTTATTACTTTCATATGGTGTAGGTGAAATGACCTCAAATTAAGTTCATAGAAAATTACTTGAACTAAAAATTTCACCCAAATTTTTTTCCCACGAGATGCTAAAATATTAAAAAAAATTTTTTTATTGGATTAAAGTACACTTGTAAATAAAATATTTTTTGAAAAAAAATTGAAAAAATTTCATTAATTTTTTTTTAAAATGCTTTTTGTCATTTTTAAAAATAATTTATTGATTTTAATAATTTTTAAATAATGTTTGTATTTTGAAAGAAAATTTTATGCGAGAATTTTTTAAAAACATTTTAAACCATGCCTATCTTAAAGAGCATCCTTTTACTCGCATTTTGAATGTCGTTTCGTTTTTGAAAAAATTTATAAAAATTTTTTACAAGCCTAGGAAAAATATGGACAATTTTTCTATTTTTCACTATATTTTGGCGTGTAAAATGAATAATCATTTTTTTGCATATTCATAAAATATACCTAGTATTAGAACATAATACTTTGAAAAAAATTAATTTTTTTAAAAAAAAATTGTAGGGGTTGAATAGGTTTTTGAATTTTAATTTTAAAATTTTCGATTTTTCAGGTGTTTCAAACGGTCTCAAAATGATGACTTCACATATATTTAGGGTGACCAGACGCCCGGAAAAAGCCGAATTTGTCCGGATTTTTTCGAAAAAAAAATAATTCTGTCCGGTTATTTTTTGATCTTTAAAATGTCCAGATATTTAATTTTTTCAATTTGTTCCAATCTGAAAATAAAATGTTGTATATTCTTCTTTTTTAACAAGTTTCTGATGCCCAAAAGAAAGTATATTTTTAATCAAAGTCTTGCAAAAAAGTATGGATTTTTGAAAGAAGGAAAAAATAAAAGTGAAGTAGAATGTTTATTGTGTCAAAACTCAACATTTATTTCAATCAGCAACAAGGGGGATGGTGACATAGAAAAGCACATCAACACAGTTAAACACCAAAGCGCATTACAAAGTTCAAGTACTCAAATCAAAATGACAGATTATATTGATAAAAATAATAAAATACAAAATTTAAGATGCGCGGCTGAAGGAGCTTTGGTTTATCATTGTGTTAAACATGGAAGTAGCTTTAGAAATATGGAATGCACTTCTTTATTGATGAAAGCAACTTTTTACAGATTCCGAGAAGGCTAAAAGTATAGCCTGCTCTAGAACAAAAACATCTGCAATCATTAACAAAGTTTTTCCTCCTCATATTTTAACCCTATTAGTGCTCGGGGGGGGGGGCGTAAAACACCCCCCTTCACTAAAAAATTAATTGTAGAAAATTGGCTGAATCATATCCCTTCAAATTTTGTGACTTTTCCTAAAATCGCTAGCTGCATCTTTTGAAACCATTTTCATGGTAGTTGAATGACCCCTTCATGTCCAAAACTGTCAATCAAAAATTTTCAGCAAAATTTTGACATTATCTGTACTTAACCTTATAACTTAGGATCTAGATTATATAATACCCTGAAAATTTATAATTATATACAGTTTGGAACGCATAACACTTTATATATTTAATTTTTTCAATAATCATGCCTACTTTTTAGAAAATGTCAATCAAAATTTTGATTGATCAAAAATATATCTAATAAAATATACCTTCAAATTTTACATAAAATATATGTTTTTATACTAAATCGGTCATGCTGTTTTCATTTCTGGACTCATTTTTTACATTTAGGATTTGAAAATACCTATAAGTATTAATCAAATTTGCGGTTTACTTATAAAAATTGTCTCCAAAAACATTCCTTCACATTTTACATAAAATATATGTGTTATACTAAATCGGCCATGCTGGTTTCATTTCTGGACTAATTTTTTACGTTTAGGATCTGGAAATACCTATAAGTGTTGATCAAATTTGCGGTTTACTTCTAAAAATTATCTCAAAAACATTCATTCAAATTTTACAATGAAATATATGTGTTATACTAAATCGGCCATGCTGGTTTCATTTCTGGACTCATTTTTTACGTTTAGGATGTGAAAATACCTATAAGTGTCAATCAAATTAGCGGTTTTTCTTCTAAAAATTGCCTCCAAAAACATTCATTCAAATTTTACAATGAAATATATGTTTTATACCAAATCAACCATGCTGTTTTCATTTCTGAACTCATTTTTCACATTTAGAGGTTTTAAAATATCAGTCAAAATTTGCGGTTTTCTTCTAAAAGCTATCTCTAAAAATATTCTCTCAATTTTACATGAAATATTTGTTTTTATACCAAATCGATCATACTGTTTTCATTTTTGAACTCATTTTTTACATTTAGGATTTGAAAATACCTATAAGTATAAATCAAATTTGCGGTTTACTTCTGAAAATTGTCTCCAAAAATATTCTCATGAAATATATGTTTTTATACCAAATCAATCATGCTGTTTTCATTTCTGAACTCATTTTTTACATTTAGGATGTGAAAATACCTATAAGTGTTAATAAAATTTGCGGTTTACTTTTAAAAATTGTCTCCAAAAACATTCATTCAAATTTTACAATTAAATATATGTTTTTATACTAAATCAACCATGCTAGTTTCATTTATGGACTCAATTTTTGCAGTTTGAATTTGAAAATACATATAAGTATCAATTAAATTTGCGTTTAGTTCTAAAATTTGTTTTTATAGCAAATAGATCATGATGATTTCATTTCTGAACACAGTTTTCGCATTTAGAGGTTTTACTGATAGTGTCAATCAAATTGCGGTTTATCTCTGAAAACTATATCCCAAAATATTCTCTCTAATTTTACATGATATATAGGTTTTTATACCAATTCGGCCATGATAATTTTTATTTCTGAAATCATTTTTTGCATTTAGAGGTTTTAAATGTCTGAAAGTGTCAATCAAATTTTCGATTTACGTCTAATGTCTACAGAAATATTTTTGAAATTTAAATAAAATATCTGTTTATATGCCAAATGGAAGATGCTGGTTTCATTTTTGGACTCAGGTTTGGCATTTATGGTTTTAAAATATCTGAAAGCTTGAATCAGATTTGCGGTTTACTTCTAGATACTGTCTTCAAAAATATTTTGACTGTGAAAAAGAAGTTCCTCTTTTACAAATGAAAAATATTTAAATCTATAGCTTATCATCTAGGATTACAGTTAACTTTTAGCTAAGATGGGTAGGAAATCTGAAAATTTAGAATAGGTCAGATTTATCAAAAATGGCACAGATGCCATATGTGAGAATTTAGTCACTATTAAGATATTTTTAATTTAAATTGAATTTGTCCATCTTTTTCCTTTTGTGTCAAAAAGATAATTTTTTAGATGAAGAACGTTGACAACCTTTTGTAATTGAACAATCAACATCACGAATAATTCATCAGAAAAAAACCTTTGAAATGAGATTGGTTGACAAATATTCAGGCTTGAGAGGAAAAAAGTAATTTTATCATTATAAAAAAATTTTCGAACACACATTGAAGAATATAAATTTCTAATGAAAAAAGAGCTACCAAGAAAGGATCATCATAGAATGGATACCAAAATTACATACTGTAAATTATAATATGACGTAGAGACTACGAGCCGATAACGAATTTGTAGCCAAAAAGGTGGATGTCCTATCGAGTTACATAAGTTACTGTAGAATGAAATATTTTGAGTGAATTAAACACCTAAAGTTGGTTTATTAAATAAATTAAGAAAACAATTACCAGAGAAATACTGCAAGTAGAAATTATTTTTATGTAACATCACCATTAAATTTCCATACTTGAAATGTATAAAAAAAAACTTTAAAAGAATTAAAATTTTAATTTTGACATGGGCTGTCATATTTAAATTATTTTGTCAGGTTTGACTAATATTTATAAAAAAAAAAAGGAATATAACCAGTAAACACAGCCTACTTGAAAATGGGTATATGTGTGTAAAATGCCATGCACGGTAAACGTCATCACCTCCCTATACTTTCTATTAAACGTAATTCTCTAATTCAAAAAACCGTGCCTGATCCTTTCTTTTTGGGATAAATCAATTTTTTGAGTTTTGATTGATTTTTATAAAAAAAAATGAATATCACCACTGAATTACGCATGCTTAAAAATGGGTATATATGTGTAAAAAACTTTATATTATTACTTAGATAAAAAGTTTCTTTTTTGAGATGAGCTTTCATATGTAAATCACTTTTTTGACAGGTTTGAATGATTTTCATAAAAAATGAATATCACCAATGAATTCAGCATGCTTGAAAATGGGTGTATATGTGTAAAAAACATTATATAATTATTTAGATAAAAAGTTTCTTTTTTGAGATGAGCTGTCATATGTAAATCATTTTTTGACAGGTTTGAATGATTTTCATAAAAAATGAATATCACTACTGAATTCAGCATATTTGAAAATGGGTATACATTTGTAAAAAACTTTATATACTTATTTAGATAAAAAGTTCCTTTTTGAGAAGAGCTGTCACATTTAAATCAATTTTTTGACAGGTTTGATTGATTTTCATAAAAAATGAATATCACCACTGAATTCAGCATATTTGAAAAAGGGTATACATGCGTAAAAAACTTTATATAATTATTTAAATAAAAAGTTCCTTTTTGAGATGAGCTGTCAAATATAAATCAATTTTTTGACAGGTTTGATTGATTTTGATAAAAAAAAATGGACATCACCACTGAATTCAGCATAGTTGAAATATATATGTAACATTAAAAATATTTATAAAAACTTATTAATATCTAAGAAAAATAGGGGGGCACTTTACGCCCCCCCAGCACTTGAGCGGACAAATTTTGCCCAGCACTAATAGGGTTAAAAGTTAGTTTGAATGCTATACTGAGAGAAGAAATATTGTTTTATGGAATATCTGTCGATATCAGCAATCATTATTCTTTAAAAGTTGTTCCATTCGTTGTTCAATACTTTGACTGGAAAGGAGAAATATAGTATCAAAAGTAATTGAAATACAAAATTTTCCAAATGAAAAGGCTGAAACATTATTCAATTATATTGTTGATACACTAGAAAAATTCGGTATTAATAGAAAATGTATTTCTTTTACTGCCGATAACTGCAATACAATGTTCGGAGGAAAAGATAATAAAGGCCAAAATAATGTTTTTTTCAAGTTACAAAGATATCTTAGTAATTTTAATCAAGTTTCTTTGGGATGCCCAGCGCATGTTTTAAACAATGCTATTCATAAAGCTATAGATACCTTAGAAATTGATATTGAATTAGTTGTAACAAAGTTGTTTTATTACTTTCATACATACACTGTAAGAACTGAAAACCTAAAAGATTTTTGTTCATTTGTAAACTTGAAGTTCAAAAACATTCTCTCCTTCAGTAAAACAAGATGGCTTTCTTTGTTTCCAGCTATTGAAAGAATTTTGGATTTGTTTGAAGCATTATAAATCAAATATATAAAAAGTTTGGATTGGCAATTTTAGATTTTGAAAAATTTAGGTTAGAGTTCAGAAATTTTGAGGTTCTAATTCTACATATGAATCGTTTTTTTAACGTAAGATAACGAACTCATTAAAGTCGAATGAAGTTCTTTAGTTTTAAAATTTCCTTCAAAAAATAGAAATAATTCTATGCAATTTTTTACAATTAAGTTCTTATAGGAATTATTAATGTTTATGCATCTCGCAATAATTTTTCAAAACAACAGGCATTTAACATTAATTTCAAATTTAAGTTTTTTTTGTTTATATTCCAAATCAGTTATTATGGTTTCAGAAACAAAAATAACAAAATGTGGGATTTCAAAAGAATTCACTATTTTATTATTAAAAAAAAATTTTTTACGATCAAAAAAACTGGCTTTTTTATCACAAGATTCTATAATCAATCAATACCTTATAATTAGGTAAATTTTCAAACAACCTAAATCTCAATTTTTCAAAGTTAATTAGTAATTAAAATAATATTTCAATGTATACTAAAATAATAGTTGCTATGAATACCAATTTTAACCTATAAAATAATGTCTAGTATATATGGTGTAGAAAAAATACATAAAACAAAGCATTTCCATCATAAATCCTCTACCGTGTGTTGTTATCTTGGAATGAAAAATTAAATTTTTTCGCTCTTTGTTAAATTCAATGTCTTGATTGAATGAATCCATTGTTACAAGTGAGTTTTAAAAAAATTCAATGCCAATGAAATAAAATAATACATGGAAATGGAATGAATCCTTTTGTTGCTGCATATAATTTTTCGCAGAACTTTACTTTTTGTTAGTTTATCTTTATCTGACATGGAACGACAGATAGAGCGGTGACAATAAACCTAACATATGGGCGCAAATTCGATTCTTTATTACAAAATAATATTTGAAGAATGTAATTTAAAGTCGGTTGATGCCTATTTTACTCAAAATGATTTTTGGTTCATCTCTCTTTATAAATGAGATTAAATAAATGTAAGGGTTAATTTCTATTTTCTTTATTATATTTTCGATAAAGTGGTTTTTATTTCTATAAAATATGGCTTTCAGAAAACCAATTGTAGAATACTCTTTTAGCTTGCTTGATAAATAAATTTTTCAATAACCTCTCATAATTTTATCCATTATAATCAAATAAATATTACTGCCAGTTAGGATAAAATTTGATCCATGTATGATTTGATATAATAACAAAGGGGAGACAACGGTGTAAAGATCATTGTGATTTTAAATATCTATTCAATTACACATTACTACAATATAGCTAGACTTTCCAGTGCATTTGATTTAATACTCTATAATTGCACTGTGTTTGATTTGAAATATAAAAATAGGAAAGCACCTTCCTAAAAAATATGGTCTGTGAAAAGGGAAAGAGAGGCCATTTTTATGGATCTCTATGTTATTAACGAAGTATTATGCTGTTAAAAAAGCGCCATAGTATATTTACTAATCTAACCCTGTTAAGAATAAAAGAATTTTAGGTTTATGATCAGGGTAAGATAATGTCATTTTTAAAATAAATTTGCAAAAAGAATAAGAGGTGTTTAGGCTTTTGATTTTTTATTAATTTATAATGTCATTTTTAAAATATATTTTGAAAAATTGAAACTTTTGAATTTTGTTGGCTCCGGCAAATAAGTAAAAACAAGGAATCCACTAAATTTTAATTTATTACAGATAATGCAGGAGACAACAAAATTAAAAAGTTTCAGTTCTTGAAAATATATTTAAAAAATGACATTATTTAGTACAGCTTTTATTTTTTAAAAACTTGCCGGGCTTTTTTTGTATTTTTTAGAAACTAATATGTAGTTTTTTATTTTTTCGTCAAATCTTTTCAAAGCCAATATGCATCTCTTTGATAAGTAGTAAAAAGAAACAATCGTGTACACTTTATGCTTTTATAAAGAGATAGCGAAGGATAAAATCTTCGCAGCTATTGACACGAAAGAGAAAAAACACTAAGGCAAAAAGGCGCATTTTGATCGTTAGTTTCTGAGCTTGTAAAATTTTTGTGAGGGTTCGGCTAGAGTTCTATATTATATCTTTAAGGCACTATTATGCAGTCCATATAAATTCTTTTTTTATTAGCCAAAAAAGCATCTAAAATCATCTATATAATTTAGAACTTCTAGGTATCTAATTTTATTTAATATATTTAGGACAGAAAGAAAATATGAAATATTAGGTCAAATTTTAAAAGTCCCTAATAAAAATAATAAGTTTTGTGTTAACTAGGTAAGAAACTTTTGATTAAGGAAATTAATTTTATATGCAAAAAAAGAGGAGGATTATTATAAGTTAAAAATAACAAAAAAGAAAGATTTTGATTCAAGTTAAAGAATTTTCTTAAATTGAAATCCTTGTAACATTACTGAAGGGATTAAAAATAAGACCTTAAAAATGAACAAAAATAATATACCAATTGAAGAATTCAACTCTTCATAGCTTTTATATCATTAACATATGTATATCCTAAAAATAAACATGGTTGATTTTACGATTTATTCATAACGATGTGTCAATAATTTAAATTAAGGATATATAGTATTTACTACAAACTATATAATTTGAGAATGCATTGAATATATATAAACCTTAATAGAGTGTGCAATAAGAAAAGGGGCAAATATTTTCCTCAAAGACACAATTTATCAAGAATTGCACAGCTGCTTTCAAGTTCACGGGAATAATGTGATGATGATGCAGAAGAAGTATTCGTGATCGGAATAGATTCTTTGCTCTCTAGATTCGTGAGATTATTGAGCGATCTAGATTTCAATAGAGAAAAGGAAGTTGGCAAGGAAGCAGAGGAACACTGGTTAAAGTAGGATGGGCGTGGTTTTGTTTCAATATTTAGGTATCCAGAGAGATTTTGAGAAGTGGGCACCGTTTTGAATTTAGAGGGAAGGAAGGTGGTTGCCTTGTGTTCTAGGACGGCATGAGAAAAGAAAGGAGTGCCGTTTGTTGCTCGGAACCGAAACTTCTTCTTCATGGACACATATGGCGCTACTTTCAAGTGATTTTTGTGCAGAGCACTATTTCTGCATTTATGTTTCAGGGAGGAGTGGAGAGGAACGAGATCTGAAAGGTGACTCTGTTGTTGAGCTTTTGAGTTTGGTTTGTGGGAAATGGCAGGGTGCAGTGGTGAATGGTTCATCGTGTTTCCACTACACGAATGGGAAGGAGAGGCGTGAGACTGCGGACTTGGTGTGATCGGCTTTGCCGCTGCTGGCAAAGGTGATGCGAAGAAGTCGCTTTTGAAAGAATTATCCCTCACACGAAACATCCTTTTCAATTGAGGGACTGAGATCCTAGATTCTAAAACACGTTTTATCAGAGTTAGCCTTTATTTATCTCCTGAAAGGGGGAAAGCCTCGATGGTTGCGTCGAGCTATTTTGGATAAAGTTAGGACTAAAAATCATCTTGTATAGATACGACAGCATTATAAAGGGGGAGGGGGACTTTCTTATTATAATTTTTATAATTAATTTTAAAAAATTCCCTGAAATTCAAACGTGTAAAACAAGTAAAGTAATATAGAAAGTCTAGGCCAGAGGTGGGAAACCTTTTTGTGCATGAAGGCCACCTTACAATTCATCGTCTCTCATAGAGGCCGCACTGAACAAATTATAATTTTTGTTTTCAGTTATTTTATCCCCTCGTAAGACATTTAGTAATAACTATTTATGTAAATAAAGAAATGTGGAATGAATCCTGGAGAATTAAATTTACGATTTAGCCATTCCATAAAATTTTGACAGAAATACTTTTAACGATATAAAACCATGCCTAAATCATTTTCTTTCCATTTCAATAAAAAGTAAGTGTTGTATTAACTAGAAATAAGCTTCTATGTTTAATAGAGTTCTCACTGCCCCATTGATTCGCAATCGATATCTGTCCTATTGGAACAGCATAATAAAAAATGCTGGATATTTATATTGCTAAAGTCATTATATATAAAATCGATACAATATACATACGTCCACGCCTATTATATTGAAACAAAGATTTATTTCTTTTTTCGTTTGAATTATTCATAACAGTATTTGGGATTAACACAAGATTGATTACCGGATAAAATATCCGAATTTAATAATAAAATAGTGTGTTCTTACAACGAAACGTTGACCAGAAAAGAATTCAAAAAAATTAACCCTATAATAAATGAATGTGGTATGTCCCAAAAAATTTTCATATGAAGCGAATTAATGTTAGTAAAATATATAATAAGCCTACCAATTTTCAGTATCAAGCGCTTTCCCAAATAAGTTTAAAATTTGTTTACATTGAATGCGACATTGTTATTTGACATTTGCTAATATGCTTTTAAAAATTTGATAGAACTGAACTTCATTGCAGCCCACTAAACCTAAGGCAGACTCCAATGCGACGCGTAGCTTAAAATTGTTGTCTACCCCTCTCGGATTTATTAGTCAGTCACAAATTGGAATCCCTAAATTCTTAAAAATTTCATGCTAATTACATTTCAATCAATTTCAATATTTATTTACATTTTTTTATGCGGAAAACTTAGAGAAGAGGTTTTCAATGATATATTCAACGAGTTAGCGAAAATTTATATAGAATTCATTCTCCTTTTATACGATTTATTATTTTAAAAATTATGTTGAAGCGGAGAATTCAAAGAAAACCTTCATTAATTACATTTGAGCGCAAAACCTTCATGTAAAAGCGCCGTTTATCAGGGTTGCGGAGTAAACTCCAACTCCTTACTCCTTGACCCAAATGAAAAATCTATTATTATGTTAATATTATAAAGACATTGAAAATCAATATATAAAAACTATACAATTAAATATAAGTATCTTTGCAAAGCTCCTAATATATATAGTTTCACTCTCCTTACAGGAAACAACTACAAATACATGAACACAGACACTTCTACACAGACTGACAACAATAGCTTGTCAGTATTGTGTATTTCCTTCTTTTTTTAATTATTGATGGATTGTTTTTTGTTTCCATTTGGAGATACCACATAGTGTGCATATACACTGCACACACTCACTATTGCCTCCAAAAATATACAAAAACTGCTAAATTGTGCAACTGGTAAAACCAAGTAGGGAAATCATGTTAAAAATATAATTTTATTGCGCTTAAGGAGTCAGATAAAAAATTCCGACTTTGACTCCGACTCCTAGTACTCTTTGAAATCCGACTTCCAGCTGAAACCTCAACCCTACTGTTTATGTCAATTTAAAGTTTAATGTATAAAAATGTTTAAGTCCTTGCATACCGCAGTTTTGATCAGGACGGGTTTTGCTATAACGCGGTTTTATCGTTTTAATTTATTATGTAAAAATAATTTGTTTACATCTAATTTATAAGTTTTTGGGCGAACCAGTATCGTTGAAACGCATTACAAATAAACCTTGAATAACGCGGTTTTGCATAGTGCGGACGTTGATCGGAACCAATTAACAGCGTTATGCAACGACTTCTTGTATATTTATTTATGGAGCTTTCTTTTCTCTACAATTCAATTCAATGAAAATAATTTAACATTTTCTGTACATAATCGTTCACCATAAAAGTTGCCATGAAGGAAGTACATAATTTTAACAAGTATTTTTGTATTCAATTTTTGGATATAGAAATTTTTTCTAATCTTTCGACAAAATCTCAAATCCTTTGCATATACTGTATTAATTTTCTAATTTTTCAAAAAAAGAAATTTCAAGTACTTCCATAAATGATCAATACTATATCAATGATGAATGCCCCCTAAACGATCAATACAACCCCAATGATCCATACGAGTTAAATGAACTTAACCTCATAAACGAAAGGGAGAACTAACTCCGTACCATTTTACTTATTTCAGTTTTGGGGTAGCGGAAAGAGGGACAGAAATATTCCGTGTTTGTACCCATCTGATGATCCATACGACGTCCATAAATGAACCTCAAATGATTCGTGTCAGATAATTTTTTTTTTTAAGTAGAACAAAAACGGTACCTTTATATGCATTATGATCATTAACATAAAGGAATGTTCATCTTATTCAGTGTTCGGTTTATGAGCTAGTGATGTCATTACAAGCAGAGCTAAAAGTTTTAAAGCTAAAAAGCAAAAGTGCATCAATTTTACAAACTTACAAAATTAGCTTTCGACAGGGATACAGTAAAAGTAAGCAGCTCTAGGCAAACTAGGAGTGTAGATAGAATATTATAATATGGATACGTGAGTACAAAAACTCTTTCCCTCAAATAAAAGACATACTCTTCTTTACATGATGAAGTTTTATTTTGTTCACAGCAAAGTTTGAAGATGATTGGAAGAAGCGATGTAATGGTGAAGCAATTCATCGATTAAATGTGGTTGATGAGTGCCGCCTTTTTATTGAATTTTTTGCGAGTTATTGATTCTCATTCATCGACGCGTCACTACTACGCCTTACTTTCTTTGTGCACCATCACACACTGATTTAGGCGAGACAAAAAATAAATTGAAGTTGGTATTGGAACTAAATCGTGTAGCTTTCATAAGATAAATCGTTTAAAGTCATGGAAAATTCAAAATAAAAATTAACTCATTACTTAAATGATGGCTGTGGTGAATGTAGTCCACTGATTGGCTACGACGATTTTGAAGAATGAAAAAATGAGTAAAAGTATTTACAATTTTCTAAAGTATGAAACATGGAAATCAAAGACCTTTATATCAATCATATTCTACATAGGAAATTTTTTCTTACTAAATGTAAATCTCATGAAATGACCAGTCATAGAATGCACTCTGGCTAAAGTCTGAAAACAAAAATAGTAACCTAATATTAAATCTTTTTATATTTGCCACCTAGAAGGAGTGTCGCTCAAGGCATATGTCCCCTTTGCCACCCCCCCCCCCCGCCTGAATGTAAGGAGTCTGACCCTAAGCGCTAAATTCTTGTGAAAATTTAATCTGAAAATAATGCTAAAATATAAAAAAAAGTTCAAATACAAATGACACTTTTCTCTTGTTCCTATATATACAGCCAATCAAAAAAGTAAGTCCAAAACACAATAATCCAAAGGGTAAGTCCCTAACTCGAGGAGGTAAAACTAATTTAAAGAGGGGCGGACTATAGTAAAATGTATACATTTTTATATGTTAAGCAAGCTCCGGCCCGCAAAATAATTTCCAGCGGGGCGGAGGAAAACTCAGCCGTGCTTACGCCCTCCCCACCGCCTCTTGAGTGCAGCAAATACATTGTCAAGACCGTGTCCATGTTGAGAACTTGGGGCCCTTGAAAAATTAATTTGACACTTAAAAAAACTAAAAGCACTAACTCTATATTAGTTTAGGTAGTTCAAAAATTTAAGAAAGTAAAAAATCTGATTATTTCATTGTGTAACAAAAAAAATTTCAGATCTTCAATTTTACTTTATAAATACCTTTTTTTTTTATTCTTTGTTGAGAACCGGATTGCCAATTATATCCTAATAAGAAAAATCTGAGATTTCAAGATTTTTCGATAAAATCATTGATGAGATAGATAATATAAAATCCATCATATATTCCTAATAAACTTAATATAATCTTTTTTAGATTTTCTCAATATTGATATTTTTCGCAATGAATATTAGTGAAATATATTTTCCTATATGCCCACCATCCACATTTCTAATTTTAGAAAATATAAATGTTTAAAAAAAGATTAAAAGGAATTTTAAAATTAAGGAAATACCACTTAGCAGAAATATTTTGCTTCCTCCCAACAAAAATAGGCTGCTACGTCTCTTTTATCCAAGTAACATCTAGAATATGAGAATTATTATTTTATAACCCTTTCGTGACCAGTGTATGACATAAACAATTTTACCTTCGTCAGCTTTTTCAAATAGTTTTGTATATGAATCTTCTGCTTTTTAATAAATATCGTCTCATTTTAATAATATTTAAAATTTTAAAATATATAATTAAAAAATAAAAAAAATATTTTAACTTTTTAATAAATAACGTCTGTTTGGTATCGAGAGGTATACATGGGATTAGAGAGTGTTTTACTTTAATTAAACGTTAATGCTTCCTAGAGCTAACAAGTTACCAAGTAAAAAAACTTATTTTTAGTTGGAGCTTTCTTCTTTATCCATAATCATTGTATATTAAATCTTTTGATTAGTTCACTTCACTCAAAAAGTTTTATTTTACTCTCAGATAGAAGGCAAAATCGCATTTGCTCACCCTCCTAGAATAATATTAGGAGCTTATCATCCTACAACCCCTTATTGTCCGATTCTAATTTTTGAGGAATCGAAACTATCACACATTTAGTCATACGGTCATTTCTAAAAAGTAGAGAAAAGAATTTTCTCAAATTAAAAAACTGTGTCTATTGGTGCAGATAATGATGGTTTTTTTTAGAAAAAATCAGATATTTAATTTTAAACTTTACAATTTTGAAGAAAATATAAATTTGAATTTTCAACAAAATAAAACTTATGAATGATTTTATTTTTCAAAAAATTAATTGATTTAAAATATAATAACTATGAAGATAGAGTACCACAAGGAAAGTGAATAAAAACATTTAGATTATGTTTTCAAATCTGCCTGGGAATGAATTTTAAAATAAGTAAACGATTTTAATTTAGAGCCACTATTTTCACTTTAAGTTAAATTATAATTTAATTTTAACTTAAGCCTTAATTTCCTCGTGTGACTTTTTATTTTACAATTTAAAAAGGCAAAAAATAGTTTTTTACAGTTGACTCGATAAGAGTTTACGCTTAACTTTCATCTTAGTTCAATTTAATTTTCACATTAAAAGTTTAAATTTTAGCAGGGTAAAAAAAATACAAAGTGAAAAAGGAAGCATTTAAAGTAAAAATAGTATATATTGGATGATAATTTTTTGAAAAAATTAAATAACAGTCTGGCTTAATTTAAAGGTAAATTATAGTACCAATATGCGAATGTTTCATTTTTCACAGTAATTTTTATTTGTTGTATCATTTTTTAAACGATATGGAGTAAACATGATATAGAGATTTATTAATGTCTTTCAAGCATAAATAATAAAATTAAATACAGAGATAAATCAGGGCACACATCCTTAAAATTATTGGGGGCAAACTTTTTTTTATAATTTTTAAAATTTATGATAAAAGAATTTGTGTCTGAAAGTCAACCCTAGAACAAGTAAAGTAATATGGAAAGTCTGCTAATAAGCTAAGCAAGTCTTTTAATGATATAAAATCGAAAAAATTCAAAATTATTGGTTAGGACGGCCTTCTCAATTAGTTAAATTTTTGTGTCTTCTCCTCACCAACAAGGTTGAAGTGTCAAAGGCAAAATAACCAACTTTGACTTAAAAAATCTTATCCCGAATCTAAATTTAATTTAACATGTTTACTTCTGACTTCGAGTAAAAAAGGGCCACTTCATATTCTTACAAAAATAAAAATATTTTTTTATTTTTAAAATAATTAAAAACCGACTTTTAAATTACGGATATAGAATTTTTTAGACAGCAACCCGAAGTTATATCCGTTTAAGATCTCCGACTCAACAATTCAGCTCCGGATAAAATTTTCTAGTTTAAATTCTTAGCTATGAAACTAATTATAAAGACTAAAAATTTATGATAAGTTATTTCCCATGTTAAACCATTTGACGTTAAAAATATAGATTTTAGTAGAATATAAATTTTAGACCTTAATCTGGATTAAAATTGTCATTTATGAAATTAAAATAATAGATTATGTGAATAGGGCTTAATAAATAAAAAAAATACTAATTTCTTTTACTTCCTTTTATAAATTTATTAAACATTATTTGAAACTGAAAAAATATTCTCTAAACTGATGGACCCTTTGGTTTATCGGCAAGACCAGATTTATCGTTGAAAATATAATTATTAGTGATCATCTGGGTCCAAAGATTTAAAATCTTGGGCCAAAAAAATTAAGCCTCTAATCAACTAGAAGTCAGAAATATATTTTTTTAATTTTTTATTTTAAAATCCCAACATAAAAACTTTGTTTTCTTTTAATATTTTCTTTCTTTATGCTAAATCTAATAAATAATTGCTCATTTTGGTTTGTTTAATTTTAAAAATAGCATAAGCAATTTAGTTATATTTAGAATTTTATTTTATGAACAATAATACTTGAATACATGAATATAGGTTAAATAAGAGGATTTATTTATCGGGTTTCTTTTTAAAATGAACCAAATTGGCAAAGATGGCTTATTTATTTTAACTGAAAGCAAGCTAGTCTTACTTTTGTATATATTAAAAATATCTCGAGGAATATAAAAATTATTAGAAGAGTATAAGTCATTTATAATCTTAAGCTATATTAACAAAATAAAATAAAAATATTACAGTTTGGCGTTTAACTGCCAAGAAATGTTTTCATTTTTCAAAGTAAAATTAAAGCGAAACAAAAATGAAAATATTATTTTTAAAAATATATTTTTTTTACATGAATAAAAAAAGTTTGCCAAGAAAAAAAAGTAATGGTATAAAACAGGTTCCCATAGAATAAAGAAGAGTAAATGAAAAATGTGTTCAAAAGAGTAGAGAGGAGAAGTAAGTAAATAGAAAATATAAACAAGGCAGAAAAGTGTGGTTAAGAGAACTGGTCATATTTTTTAAAGATTGATATATCATTGATTTTCATAATTTGTTCGTAAAATTAATTTGAACTAGAATAGTTGTTAAAAAAGCTGTTATAGGCATGCGTATAAGAAGAAAAAGAATTTATTATTATAATGAAAACACAAGTAGTATCACAAGAACAGCATTTTATGTACATCCCCCTTCCCTTTTTTATAGTTGATTGGTTAACCCGTTAACGACCAGAATAATTAGACGATATCTAATGTAAATCAGAAGATTTGTATTAAAGAGCTTTGATAAACGCAGACGATTTTATTTTTGTAAAGTCGACTATAGTCGACATGGGCGTTAAAGGGTAGTGAATTTGATGAAATGATATAGTGTAACAGCGAGGTTAAATCTATTTTAAACATGACAGTTTGTTGTAACATCTTCACAAAATTAATATTAGATTTTTATGTATTCTATGCAATCATGCACTTTCTTATCACATCAAATCAGAAAAGTTTTTCATCCAAAAACATTATCGAAAAAGTACTAATTTGCAGCTAACATCGAGCTGTGGATAATCTAGCAGAAGCGAGGCTTAAACCCGGAACTTCAGATCGATAGCAGCGCTTCTAACCGTTTAACCTAGCAGCCACTTACGTTTTGATAAAAACGGAAAAGTTAGTTTAAACTTATAACAACTTTTAACGATGGAAAATATTAGAAAAAAATTCGAAATTTTTTTAATCAAACTTGTTATTGTATCTATATCTATTTATCCTAAATTTACGATCTAATAATGAGGAAGAATTTAAATAATTTTTTAGTGTTTTTTTTCAAATATATATATACTAGCCGGTCCCGTGGTCGTTTCTCGCTTCGCTCGAAACATAGGATTCTGGGTAGTGTGTATATTGAGTTGCTAATTAAAATTCGCTTCGCTCGAAACGACAACGGAACCGGCTAGTTTTTTTGTTTAGGCTGCACTCGAAACATAGGATTCTGAGTAGTGTGTATTTTGATTTGCTAATAGTGTTATATGGTATGGTGATCAGTTTTTAGAATATTTGTACCTTTTCTGTGTATTTTTCTATTACACCATATAAAAATACATACAAAAGATATTTCAACCAATCAGAATGCTTCAAGCAACCCTCACACTATAGATATATGAACTCATCACACATATAAAAATACATACAAAACATATATAGCATTTTCACTTTAAGTTCGTCCTTTTTCATTTTAAGTTCGTCCTTTTTCATTTTAAGTTTGTCTTTTTTCACTTTAAGTTCGTCTTTTTTCACTTTAAGTTCGTCTTTTTTCATTTTAAGTTCGTCCTTTTTCATTTTAAGTTCGTCCTTTTTCATTTTAAGTTCGTCCCTTTTCATTTCAAGTTCGTCTTTTTTCATTTTAAGTTCGTCCTTCTGACTTTATCATTAAATCTGCTTTAAAGTAAAGAAAAATTGGAAATATATTTTTTTTAATTTTTACGAAATTTTTTACTCAAAATAATGTAAAAAAAATATACAAATTAAAAATAATAATTTTATATTCCTTTCTGAAATGAAGCTAAAATGAATCGATTTTTTCTTGTGTACTTCATGAAATTTATTTTCAATTGTTTGTGCAAGTTTCAAAGTTTTTGTTTACATCTGGAAAAGATTTCTTTTTCAATTTTGCTGAATTTCAAAATATATCTCATGAGAAAGCTCTTAAAATCAGCCTCAAGTTGTTTTTTTTGAATAATTTGTTTATAAACAAAATTATAATGAGTTTTTGTTTTCAAAAACTCGAAATTTTTCACTTTGTTTTTGGTATTTTTAAAATTTTTTTAGATAAAGAATGTCTTAAACTTTTTACTAAAATAGCTGGTAAAACAAACTGTTTTAAACTTCAAAATGAACTAAAAAAACAGTTGTATTGAAGTTGTCTTTTTCTTTTAGTTCATGTTGAAACATTTAAAACATGCACAGATTTGCCCATTTTTCGTATTTTTTGTTTCATATGTGATGTATTCGTATCGGTTCTCTAAATAGTAGTATATAAAGAGAATGCTTTACATTCTCTCAGTTGTATTTATATATTGTCACATAAATTCTTGTAAAATACTATATATAATAGAGCTATTCTTTTGTAACAAGGGCCGATTGGTGTTTAGTGAGATGGAAAGTCCAGTTAGACTTGGACTCAGCATTTCTATCATGTATAACAAAATTTCAAATGAAAAAAAGGTTGAATTAATCAAGCTTCTTTCCACAGAGTTTTTATCCATTAAGCGATCATCAGAAATCCTTGGTATAAAATACTCAACTGCAAAGTCTATCCTCCAAAATTATGATGATAAGCACAGCAATGAAGACAACTCGAAAAAGTCCCATGGTGGACATAAAAAGAAGGTGCTTACACCTGAAAGACCCGTTTTTTTGGAAAGCTTAGTAGAGAGCAATCCCATGATGACTCTAGAAGAAATTGGAGAAAAAATCAAAGAAAAGTACTCGATAAAAATAGCTATTAGTACTATCCATAGCTACTTAGTGAATGACTTGAAAGTTACACTCAAGCGTGTTAATAAACAGATTGAAGCTGTAAATAGAGAAGACATTGTGTTAAAAAGAAAATGTTACACGCAAGAATTTCAAAATAGTGCTCCAAGCTCACAAGAGTCGTTGATTTTCATTGACGAAAGTGGTTTTAACTTGCACTTGAGTCGCTCACAAGCGCGATCAAAGAAAGGCACCCGGGCAAGTGTAGTGATACCAACAAACAAAGGACATAATGTTTCCCTAGTTCTTGCTATGAATTGTTTCAAAGTCATTCACTATGAAATTATTGAAGATGGCACTTGCAACAGTAAGAAATTTATGAAATTTATCGAAAATTTGTTCGAAAAGCTAAACCCAGATACTACAATTAAAAGCGATGCCTGGATTGTGCTTGATAATGCCAAAATTCACAAAAGTAAAGTAGTTAAAGAAATTTTTCAACAAAATGGAAAATACCTACTGAAGTTTCTTTCACCTTATTCTTTCATGTTAAACCCTTGCGAGAATGTTTTCTCTAAGGTTAAAAGTAAAGTAAGAAACTTGATGACTTCATCAACGCAAAACATGTCTTTTTCTTCTATAATCAAAGAAGGTGTCAACTCCATTTCAACATTTGACTGTACAAACTACTACAGACATATGATGAATAATGTCAACATAGCTTCAACGGGACACTTATACAATCCAAACATTTATTCATGATTTTTAAATAAATTCCACTTTATTTACGTTTTATAAATTGATTTTAAGAGCTTGCTCATGAGCTATTTTGAAATTTTTATTTTAAAGTAAAAAATTTCGTAAAATTAAAGAAATATATTTCCACGTTTTCTTTACTTTAAAGCAGATTTAATGATAAAGTCAGAAGGACGAACTTAAAATGAAAAAAGACGAACTTGAAATGAAAAGGGACGAATTTAAAATGAAAAAGGACGAACTTAAAATGAAAAAAGACGAACTTAAAATGAAAAAGGACGAACTTAAAATGAAAAAAGACGAACTTAAAGTGAAAAAAGACGAACTTAAAATGAAAAAGGACGAACTTAAAATGAAAAAGGACGAACTTAAAGTGAAAATGCTATAATAATTTAAACCAATCAGAATGCTTCAAACACATACACACATATAAACTCATCACACATATAAAAACACACACAAAAGATATATAAATAATTTCAACCAATCAGAATGCTTCCAGCGACAGACAGACACACAGACGCTAGCTTATTATAATATAGATAGTATACGGTTTTTTGGCAATGAATTTGTTGATTGATTAGCTAAATTTCTTATTGATAAAACTTTGAGATTTTTCTTTTTTTGTTTATCTCATCTAAAAATATTTAAAAAGGAAAATTAGAAATTTTGTACCCAACATCAAAGTAGTCTCATATATAAAATTTTATTATTAAAATTTAAAAAAAAATAAAATTTGTTGTTCTTATGGTAGAATTTGTTAATTGGTTAGTTGGATACTGCTGGTGAAATAATTAAGCTTTAGTTCTTTAATCTATGACGTGGCTGATGACCCTTAACATTTAATCTTTCACTGCGCAAAAACTAGAAAATTAACTTAGGAATTCATATATAAAAAATGTAAAACTTTTGGTCTTACAGTGAATTTTATAAACAACATCTTAATCATAAATTGTTCAAAATACCTTGCCTATTGTTAAATCAATTGCAAGTATTTTTCATTTACTTCAACTTTAACATCTTTCTTTCTCTTAACTTTTATTTTTGCTTTACTGTTTTCTTATTTTTATATTACTAAACTTATTTTGCGTAGACAAAATAATCCATACAACATATCTATCTATAATATATATCATTTTTGCAGCTCTGTGCCAGCTTTTGAGTTCTTTTTAACTTAGAAGCTGTGTCAAAAAACAAACATCTTATTAGATTTTTTGTTTTTTTGTACTCTTAATTCTCTTTTGTTCCATTATTTATTTCTGCAAAATATTTGATAATTTAAAACTTTTTTTTTTATGTATGGCATTTTTAACTCGGAAAATATGTATAATGGGTTATCGATCTGTTGGTAAATCTTCTTAATTTCTATACCAGACTGAGATTTAAATGTCAATAGTATCAAATTTTATATTTTGGAAATCCAAATTATTTCATTTTATCTAAAATAAATCAGATGCTTAAATTATTATTTGAAAAGATGAATATTTACAATTTAATAGAAATTAATAATTATCTAACTATTACTTGTACTAAAATTCAAATAAACTAGTACTTGTAGTCAGGGCAACATTAATGTCATCGCCCTTACTACTAATCTGATTTTAGAATCTTCACTGAAATAAATTGCCTCACAGCTAAAAATATTATCATATATATAATTTAGGAAAAGAAACATCAACTTCAATTGGTTGTATTCTTTTCCACAAACTAATTAGTTTTTAAATATCCTCCCCACAATATTGAAACAAAACTCCGTATTTTTGAAATTAAATTAGTTTTTATTTCTAAATTTAATTCGTTTGGTTTTGTATTTAAATAATTTTGGTAAAATTTTTTTATAATGGGGAAATACGCTGCACTTAGATTTAAGTTGATCTAATGTTAAGCAGGTGTTAACCTTTTTTTATAAAGCATAATAGAGGTTCTTGTTTTTCATTTTAAGAAAGTTAGTATTACCCGGGCTTAGAATTTTAAAAGATTCTAAAATTTTATATTATAGTCTGTAAACCTGTTTATAAAGTGGGAATCTAACCTATCTACGTAGATGATTTAAGTTGATTATAATACCAATACGCATTTTTATATAAGCAAATACATCATATTGGTAACAGGAGTTATTTCTAGAGATTAATTTCTATCTTTTAACTACATTTAACGTTTTGTATCTTGTTTATTTTAAAATTTTAGGTACGTAATAACCAATTTATGTATGAAATGACTTGGCTACCAAATGTTTTGGTTACAAAATGTCTTGAACCCATTGTTTATACTTACTATATATTTAATGAAGAACCTCCTAAATATATTTGATCCTACCCATTTCATTATACTTTTTACTAACATTTATAACAGGAAAGCTCATTCTCAATACATGACAGCTTCTAATCTATATTTCTGATTCATTTTAAATAGATATTGATTTAAACCAGAGGTCTTCAAAGTGGGGGTTGCGACCCCTCGTATTTCCGTAGAAAGGGGATCGCCACAATTATAATTATAAAATTTTTTTTATAATATTTAACATTGTAGTTTTACTAATTTAAAAACAAACATCAATTTTTAAAATAAATTGACAATCATTTAATTTGAATTGTATTATTAAACTTTATCAAGACAGACAAATAATATAATATTAAATTATAACTTACGCTTAACGTTTTCTTTTGTCTTATTTCTCACCTTCACTTATAAACTATAAATTATATCTTTTTAATAGGATCATGTCGCGCTTATATTTGTTATTTTCAGATAAATTAACGATGTATAAGTGGCTATTAAACAAGAGAAAAACCTCTGATGATTTGATTGATGCTGGTACTATCGTAACTTGTGCAACCTGTTCTAAAACAAAAGAAAATAAGCTTTGTAATGTGAAACAAAAAAAGTACAACGAAACATATTTACAATTTAGATTTACATTTATTGAAATAAATAATGAACAGCGCCCAATGTGTGTGGTTTGCAGTGAGCAAGTAAAAGCATGAAGCCTGCAAAATTGAAAACCCATCTTGAAACTAAACATCCTTCTTGTGTTAACAAACCCGTGGAGTATTTTTAAAGATTTTTGCAATCTACAAGAAAACAACAATCAAATATCGAAGCGCATTCTGTAACAAATTTAAAATATTTGCAGTCATCGTATGAAGCATCATATTTGATTTCAAAGGCTAAAAAACCGTTTACAATTAGAGAAGATCTTGCTTTTCCAATAGCCATCAGAATGACCGAAATTCTTATTGGACAAAAATATGCAAAAGTATTAAAAAGATTCCTATAGCTGACACCACAGTAAGCAGAAGAATTTCAAAAATTAGCGAGGACTTATTTGAACAATTATTAGAAAGAATTAAATGTAAATCAAAATTTGGAATTCAATTGGACGAAACAACGCATATCACAAACATGGCACCATTAACGATGGCTACCACAACGATTTTCATGAAGATTTGTTTTTTTGCAAGCCCCTAGAAGCACACGCTACAGATGAAGCTATGTTTCATAAAGTAGTTTCCACAGTAAGGTCAAATCCGTTTGTAAAAAAGAAGTAATCTTGACTCATTGCATGATTTATCAGGAAGTGCTAGCAACAAAAAAAATTAGCGAAGAATTGTGTGAAGTGCTACAAGTTTCAGTAAAAATAATCAATTACATTAAAGGCACCCGACTCTTTACGAATTTTTGCAAAGAAATGGGCTCGGAATTTGAATCCTTGCTGCTTCACACAGATATTAGATGGCTTTCAAAAGGGCGAGCTTTAAGAAGGCTAGCGACTTTAAAAAATGAAGTCATGTTATTTTTATCAAGTAATGACTCTGCCTTGGTAAAATACTTTCACAATGAAGACTGGGTTTGCAAACTTTGTTATTTATCAGACATTCTTGACAAGCTTAATGAACTCAACATATCATTGCAAGGTGCAAATACAAATGTTTTTACATTAACTTCGAAAATTCAAGGTTTCATTAAAAAAAACGAATGTCTGGTTGATTAATGTAAACACATACGAAATGTTTCCATGTTTGGAAGAGTTCATGACTGAAAAAAACTAAGTTTTGAAAAGGTTAAAACAGTCATAATCGCCAATTTAGTAAGTTTATCAGAAAATTTCAAAAGTATTTTCTTAAAGAATCAGATATGAACCAATTTGCTTGGATTCAAAATCCATTTGATGTTGAGATCGAAAAGGTGAGTAATCTTACAGTAAACGCACAGGAAGAATTGGCAGAACTTTCTTCTGATTCTTCTTTAAAAATCACGTTTGCTAAAATGAGTCTTATATCGTTTTGGTCTGGTCTTGGTTCAGAATATTCAAACTTATCTCAGCTTGCAATAAACAAGCTTCTACCTTTTGCATCAACTTATTTATGCGAAAATGCTTTTTCGGCATTAACTTATCTAAAAACAAAAAATCGAGTAAATTTGAAAAGTATCGAAACCGTATTAAGACCAGCTTTGACAAAGTTAGAGCCTAGATTTGATCCTTTATGCAAAAAAATGCAAGCGCACCAATCTAAATAAATGAAATGATATAATCTTAAAATGATATATAAATTTAGCTGCTATTATCTTTTACAAGTCCTTATTTTTTCTAACATATGCTTATTTTAATCATTCTTTTTTTTGTGAATTCTTTAAAAGTAAAATATTTTTATTTCATGCTTAGCTAATTTTGATTTTTTAAAGGAATAAATTTTTTTTCGCTGCATTAACTTATTTTTTTATTGATAAAAAATTTTGCTGGGTGGCAAAAAAAAGAATTTTCAAAAAGGAGTTGCGGAGAAAAAAGTTTGGAGAACACTGATTTAAACCATTGTGTGTTTCTTATGAATTTTTGTTTGAGGTGCTTTTCAATGAATATTGATAGTTATCGAACTATTTATTATGTTATATTTTATATAAATTAGTGAAAAAAAATAAAAAATTTTAGTTTATTTCAATCGAAACTCACAGGACGAGAGTTTGTTTCAGAGGGAGGGGGCAGCCCCCGGAGCCCCACCTTTGCCTGCTAGTAATAGTTTATGTTTAAAGCTTTTACTATAAAATATGAAATGATAATTTTCTAATATTGACCTTTATTTTTAAAGGTTTTTTTTCAAGATATAAAAAGATTGTTTTATGAAATAACACATATTTTTTTAATTTGGCAATCTCTGAATTTTAAATAACTTTTTGAATATGTTCTTTCACATTATTAAATTGCTGTGCATGTATAATAACTAATGAATCGGTAGCGGCTTGATCTGCTTATTCTTTTAATCAACATTGGCACATACGGCAACTCTACTGATTTAGACAGTAGTTATGATTTTTAAGTATTTCTAACGCCTACCGCTTTTGTTACAAATTCTACCGCTTTTTATTAGTGTCTGGTTGACAGTTTTGTAGCATTATTATCGTACAGTGGTCATAATATATGAAAGTAAATGTTAATGTAAAAATAGTTACCTTACTAAAAATTATACTTCTACTTGAAAGCTTTCATTTATCTTTGGAACAAGTCTAGTTAAAGGTATGAGAAATACCTTGTACTCAGTTTTGGCATGCAAGTTAAACATTTTTGCTATACTTTCTGCTATGAGTGCGAACCCACTTGTGATGGTCTACGTTATGATACGAAAAGGAATTTTAAAACGTAATAACGTAATTTAAATAGGCAAAAAATGCTTAATGTTAACTTAATTAATGAAATATTTCAATATTCTTTCTGCATTTCTTTTTTATTCAACTCATTTATTCCAATTACAATAGCCAAGAATGTTCATTCAACAGTGACTTGAGTAGCTGACAATGATAAGACAATTTCATCCACTCTTTTCAAACAACCATTTTTATTTAGCCACCATTGAAAAACATCTTTCGTTTAGTCAATTCTATATACACCATTAAATGTTCCACCTTCCTTTTCACATTTACTTCCTTTTTCTTTTAGAATCTTTTCTATGAAATCAATGTTCTCATTGACTGCTTCATCATCAATAATCTCATTTTCCACAGTTTCTTTTAAACCTTGAAAATTTGATTCCCATCATTCTCATTTTAATCCAAAATTTTAATTCTACTATAAGATTCAAAATATGCTCGATTGTCAAATAAAAAGGATTAACATTGTGCAAGATAAAAATAAATTTATCCAGCTTCCATGAACACAGTTGCTAAAAATGCAGGGTTTTCAACAATAGTAGGTTCTCCTTTTTCAATATACATTATGATTTCTTGGGAGTATACTAAAAATCTACACACTTATTCCTTCAGAAAAAAATATAATTCTTGTCTTAAAAACTAACAATTGAAGGGAGTTAAACATTTGAATGATCAAAACTTAACAAATATGATAAAATTACTGTAAAGAAGAAGAAATGGAAGAAAAAAAAATATATAAAATTTCAAATGATACAACAGCTCTAATCTGTATAATGTATGGACTGGATAGGCAATAAGCACAAACATATTTGAAAAAGTCTTACTATTCCGATTGATTATAATTGTAAGTTAAAATCACATATGTTCCCGTTTGCAAATGTTGATTGCTTTATTGCCTTTGTTTTAGCTGAGAAAAAGTAATAGGTAAATCATCCCCTTATGCAGCAATATATAATAATCAACCAGAGGAAGTAGATCTTACCTCGACATTCAACTCACACTGCCTTGAGAAGTATGTATGCCTCAAAAGAAGAAAGTATACAATTAATTAAATTTGAGTGTATGACAAGTATGTTCGTGTGTAATGTTTATATGGAAAAACGGTACGTAAAGAGATGGATTTGGCAAAATTTCATCTGACAATTTACATTCAGAAAAGATGTATTTTAAATCACCAAACATTTAAAGTATCTTAGGTGAAATTATCTCAAATTAATTTAAATAGTGATATTTTAATTTGAAACTAAATAAATTTTATCCGAAGTAAAATTTTGCAACTAAAGTCGTTTGTGTTTAAATTCACTTATTTATTAACAAAACCTCGTATACCTTGTATGTTACATCCCTTTTGTTCTCTTATGTGGTCTTACCAACAGGGTTGCTGAGCCAGAGTCGGAAATTTTAAATTTTAAATTGGAATCGGATTAGGCATCTGATAAAATTTAATAGTCGGATATTTTTAAGTATTAAAAATCATTTTTTTATGCATTTTAAATACTGGAATTTTTTTATTTTTGATAACTCAGCTTTGCCCTCTTTTATTCAAAGCTAGAATTAAGTGTTCGTTTTAAATATTTAAAATTTTTGAGTATTTGCAGTCTGGGTCGGATTTTTTGAATTTTTGAGTCAAAGTCGGATATGTTTCCCTGAATTTGCCACCCTCCTTACCAGACCACTGATAATAGTTTTAAAATAATCACAAATATCTTCGTTGTGCGAATCTTATATAAAATTCTTTTTTTGTAATAGGAAAATCTTCACTAACTATTCAATATGTTGATGGCCAGTTTGTTGACTCCTATGATCCAACAATAGAAAATAGTATGTTTTTTATGCTTTTTAATACTTCCTTATTATTTTTATGGCTAAAGCAAGACGCATATATATATTATATATATTTCATAATAAAAGAGATGGTTTCACCAAACTTGCAAAAAAGTTATTAATTCTGTTCGCCAACTTTACTGCTAATTTCACCAAGGCGAATTTACTAATGCCTAGCTTAACCGGTTATAGACCACAGTCGACATATGTCGATTTTACAAAAATGTGAATCGTCTGTGTTTATCAATGCTCTTTAATACAAACTTTCTGCTTTACATTAGTCTCGTTATTCTGGCCGTTAACGGGTTAAGCATATAAATAATTCATAGATTAGGAAGATGTGTGTCACTTTCTCGCGAAGAAAAAGGATAGGGCATTTTCAGGGAAAAATATTTTAAATGGGGCAAAATAATAGTAATAGTGTTTTGGGACCGTTAGTGTTTGTTATGCCAACTCTTGTTCTACCTCATTTAGCATAGGCGTTATCTACTCCCTATTCTTACTTAGCATTGTGCATAGGAAGCAGTAGTGAACTAAAATATAGCAAACATTTTAATTTTTCAAGCTTTCACAAAGAAGATAAGTTTTCGTGGAAACGACTTCGATATTCAACTTGTAGATACTGCTGGACAAGTACACGCGTTATTTTCTTTGTAGGGGAATCCTTACGAATGTACTTTTTAGGACGAATACAGTATTATGCCTCAGTCCTATTTCATTGATGTTCATGGCTACATCCTCGTCTACTCTGTCACATCCAAAAAATCGTGAGTTTTACTCATTTTCCTTAATGCCAAATCCTGCATCTTTTTTTCAGTTTTGATGTTGTAAAGCTGATACACGAAAAAGTGATTGAAATGTCTAGCAAATCTCAGTATGTCTTGATATATTTTATCCTCACGCACTTACTGCACACTGTATACACGCTTAAATCACCTAATTCGTAAATTTCACTCAATAAATTCGTAACAAATAAGAGCCATTTGTTATTAGGATGCAAAAATATTTTCTTTGTGCCTTGGCAAGCAAATACATTGCTTTCTAAGCAAAAGTTCCGGCACCTTTTTAGTTCTATATCGATACTTCAAATAAATGATGACTTTTGCCTGCATTTACAATTATTTTATGGCGTTGAAAAAATATCATGACATTTAAATTTGTTAAGATCTTGCTAAGAGGCTGTCGATTCTCCGTAAAACCAAGCATGTTTAGGCATAAGCTAATACATCCTGTGTCGATAGTATCGGTGCATGTCTACCTACAGGTAACTTGTCAGATTTTTTTATATATAAATCACAAACACTGTAAATTCTATCGTGTCCTTATTAATACCCTGAGAATAAAATGTTCTCTTAGAAAATTAAATGTACTTCTTTTTGAATAAAAAGCTCAAAACGGTTAAATATTTTATTAAAAAATTTTATAGGTATAAGCTGGACTGGTGAGCTTGAGCGCCAGATCATTTTTGAGGAGCCGTAGCCAAGCTGATCACATTGAGTGGAGCCAGAGCGGGAGCTACTAGAAATTTGAAAAATCAAACTGATAGGCTAATTTTTACTAAATCAAACTAATAAGCAATGAAACAAACCAATTAATAGAACAAAAAAGTAATATAAAAGTTAATTTACAAAAGACAAACAACTAACAATAAAGCTAATTACAAAAATGTATATATTATTTAACTTTTGAAGGAATTCATTAACACATTTACAGACTGCTTATAACTAACTAAGTAATGAAGAAACCTATTAGCGAACAAACTAACAACTAATCACGAACTAATTGCTTTAAAAAGTTGCTTATTTGTTAATCTATTTGACTTATCAATGAAAAAAAAAGTTATTCTCAACTTTCAAAAATTTTTATTAAGATTATTTAAATTTTCGAGCTTACGCTCCTTTTCAAGAATTTTTAAATATGAAAAGATATGAATGAAAATTAATATTCTTGTGTTGCTAACTCACTTACGTTTAGAAATGGAAATAAAGTTGAAACAAATAAAAAATAAATATAAAGAAGTGTGAAGTATGAAGTAAATGATGGAATAAAATTATGTACCTACTTAAAAGCAATAATGATGATGTGTGTGAGTGAAAGACGTGAGGAGTGTGAGGGGGATGATAGAAACAATAATACACGTGTGTAGGCTGAATTTCCATGTTCTTGAAAACGAAGTTGTGGGTTACCTTTTAAGAAAGTGTATTTAAATGTGAAGAAAATTAAAACCGCATTCAACTGAAGTCCGGATAAGTGCATCATAGAGAAAGATGGAGTTTTATCCATCTTTGTGCGTTCGTGTGAATAATTTGAGAATGCATTACTTAGTGTAATCGCAATCTTCACTACATATGTTTCCATCTTTATTGTTTGGAATTTTTGAACGCTGCATTCAAGTGACGCCAGTATTTTCTCAAAATGTATCATCGGTATACGGAAGATTGTATTGGAAAGAGTCTATTTACAAGAATGGTCTCCAACAATTAATTGATCATGAAGGTTATTATTTTAAGGTAAAATAAGAACTTTTTGAGAGGAATTTAATTTCGCGAAGACAAAAATTGCTTTACAGTTTTGTGAAGAAGTGGATTTTGTCTCTACTTGTCTTTTCGCTGCGTTAGACATTTTTTTAAAAATAATCTTTTTTTCTTAATTTCGTTATATTCTCGTAGGGAGTCTTTTTGACTTGCGACCTAATTTATAAATTTTTTATTTTTTCTTTATGATGTCCAATAATTTTTTTCTAACATTTTAGAGTGCCTATCGTTTTAGTTGGAAACAAAATTGATCTTCATAATGACAGGTTATCTTTTCCTTCTAATATACATATTAAAAAACATGATACACTCAATTAAAATTTTTTTTTAACTATATTCATTAATTTTTACAGATTTATTGGTTCAAAAAATCATAATAATAAATATTTTTTATTCTATAACGGGTTAATATAAAACAAAATTCTTACAAAAGAATTATATATCAGTTTTTAGTAGCAATTTCTATTGTTCTTTATAGCCTTGATCTATATATTCATAACAAAAATATCTTAATTTAAATGGGAAAGTATAGTAGCTTGAATGAATTTATTATTATCTAAGATCTTAGTGTAATCGCGGTCATAATCTTCACTACATATGTTTCCATCTTTATTCACTTGTGAGAGATTTGGGACGAAGACAGTTGATAATTAAAGTTAAGTATGGAGAAGAACTGAAGCAAGTGCAAAGTTTCAAGTACCTGGGATGTCACATTGCCGATAGAGGATATTGTGAAAAGTGGTGCAGGTTGATTGCCAGCTGGATTAGGTGAATAAAGGGCCAAAGCTCATGGTCCGACCTCCAATTCAGGCTGATGGTCTAGGCAGCGAAAGAGACAGGAAGAGGGTGATAATCAAAAGACTTTTCACACTTTTATTCTGATTTTGTGTCGTAGAACTTAATTAAACTAAGAGAAAATTCCATGCTTGGTTGGGAGTACTTTATTGTCAGTATTGGTATATCTATCTGCTACCATTTTTAATTCAACTTCTTTTTTATGGGTGAAAGCTTAGAACGATAACGCGCCGTAGTGTGAATTTTGTTAATCTGTCGAATTTATCTAAATTTTCTCTTGAAGTAATTGAGGTATATGAATTAGAGAGGCCGGTAAAAAAATATGAATGAAGCAGCAACAACTTTGTAATAATAAGTTTAAATGGTTGAAAGAGTACAGGAAAGATGGTTCAGAATAAATCTGTATGCGCACTAGAATACTGCAAGAACAGAAATTTTTCGCCGATACCCGCCTTATAACGTATTGGGGCCTGTGCACACCCTCAAAAAATGTATGCGGGTACTCGTTAAAACCCCCGATAATTTTTACGCGCGCAATTTATCAAAGATATCAAAATTCACAATTAATATTAATTTCAATTTTTTGTTAATAATAATAGAATAACACTGCGATGTGTGCATGTCAAATTTGGGTCATTCACTCAGTGCTTGAAATTTAATTAAATCTAAAATTTTAACAGAAATAAAAATATAAAAGTAGATATAATTTATTTTTTTAATATCATTTCTTCTTAATTCTCCATTTATCAATGAATATCGTTCACAAGAGAAGGTTTGAAGAATTGCTATCCTTCGTTTACTATTTGATCAGCTAGTGCTACACTAAAATTCCCCAACTCGCTACACCTGTAGCCATGAAGCAAAAACCTTTTTAACGAATTGGGCGTTTAAGACTAAATTTAAAAGTGTATCACGAGTTACTCTATAATCCCGTACATAATTTATTCTACTAGTCTAACTAAGCCTTCAACGTATACCCTATAGCAATGCTAATTGGAATAAAGCAAATCAGATAAGATAAGGAAGGTGAACCCATTTTCCTCTAAAAGTACTCACAATGTTAAGGTTTTAGGAAGTTTGGTTTTTTTTTCCCACTGCAAAAAGAGAGGGGAAGGGGAAGTGCACCCCCCCCACCCCAACCACACCCCAACCATCTTATTCTTCTCTTACTTTAATTTTTTTTTTTATATTCTTTTTTTTTTTTGGTGGTTTGGGGGTTTTTTTTTTTTTTTTTGTGTTTTTTTTAATTAATAAAGGGGGGGAAGAGCCCCTCCCCCCCCCCCAACAAAAAAACATTCTTCTTTTTTTTTTTTTTTTTTATTTTTTTAATTTTTTAATTAAATAAAAAAAAAGGAAAAAGAAGAGCATTTAGTTCATGAAATCGATAGACAGAGAAAGACGTATGTGCTTATGTTTTAATGCGATTAGAAGGTATATGAAGAAGAGAAGTCAAAAATATCAAAATGGAATTTTTTAAAAATATTCAATAGTGATGAAAAGTACTTTAAACAATGGATATTTTTTCGTGTAGTAGTCGCTGTTATTTTCCATTCAGAGCTAATATGTAGTATTCACGACTCATGGATACCGGTAAATTTTTAGGACACTTGTTTTTTAGTCTTGTGCTCAACACAACAAAGCTCTTTCGCTTGATTCAAATGAATGTACAGTGAAAGCTTTATTAACAGACCACTCCAAAAAACGATAAAAAGTGGGTCTTTGGGAACAAGTTATCTCTTAACCCTTTCAGGCACAATGGGACACAAGTGTTCCGTGAAATAAAATTGTAGGCTTAAGTTATATAAAAATTCATTGAAAAAGGAAGCATCCGATAAATTTTAGAAAACCTATGCCTGAAACAGTCAGTCAAGATCAAATGAGCTCAACTAGGATTAATTTGGAAAAATTGAAACTGGTCGCTATAGACAGATGATCGTTTAATTAATAACCCATTTAAGACCAAGCAAAGCAGACGATATCTAAAAAAACGCAGACGATTTATATTCAAAGTCATTGAAAAAAACAGACGAAGATGAAATTACTTATGTTCCAAAATAGGAACATTGGTCGTAAATAGAGGTGGTCGGTGAAGCAGGCTTCACTGTAGTTAAAAGTGAATAAGGACAAATTTTGCATTTCAAATAATTTAAAGGATTTTTTAACATTGCGTTTTTTGGAAACCGTTTTATGAGTCAGCTTTTTAATAAATACTTTGATATTTTGTTCTATAAGTCCATTTTTTGTATAAAAAAATACCGTTTTCAAACGTGTCTTAAGATTAAGGGTCTAAATTACTTACTCAAAGCCTTAAATAATTTGATCGCGCTGCTATTCTTAAATGTTTTATATGAAATTACTTGCTGTCGTCTACGCTCTCTGGGATCGACTAGGTAAAATAAATTTTTATGCATTAACTTTTTTAAGACAAAATTTTGAAGACACAGCGTCTACTTCTTTTCAATGGAATTATAAATAATGAAAGCATGCGATATTCATTTATTGAATATTTATTTAATATCGGTTCCGCAAAATATATATTATTATTATTACATTACACGTATCACTCTTTATTGGTTTAAATTATTTTTCTGATGTAAAAAATTTCAACATAACTACTTTTTTATATAAAATTTTTACTATTATTATAGTAATCATTATATTTTATAATACAAATGAGAAAATTTGCCATAGTTATTTATTTTACAAATTTTGATCGATCTCAATAAGTGTAAATAGTTTTTAATTTTCTCAAAATTTTGGCAATAAAACTAAAATATGCCAATACATTAAAATTTTTTATAACCTTAACTTATACATTTGTATGATTTATCCTTGTTTTGTTTTATTTTCATATCTCTTGTATTTTTTTTACAAATATAACGTATTTGTATGCAATTAGTTTTTAGCTGAGATATTAGATTTCATCATATGGCTGCGGTAAAGTTCCACAAATGTGCCGCTGTCTAAAAAATTTGAGAACCACTGTTTTAAACCGTTTGCAGTATTTTTCAAGAATAAGAAGTACACTTCTTATCACTTTATTCTTGAAAAAGACCGCAACTTTCGCAAATTTAAGTCTTTCCTGTCTTTCGTTAGTATAAACAAACTTTAGATGGGAAGCTCTCCCTCCTCTGGGCACGCCACTGGTATAACTCGCGTATCAAGCGAACTGAGATCGGGAATATAAAATGATGGAATTTATACAGTTGTATATCTTTTTTCCAAAAAAAACTAGATTAGATAAGATTCAAAAATGAGGAGATTCTGATGTAATCAGCCTTTCATAAAAGAAACTGGCAAGTTGTTAGCTTATATTTTTATATTGAAAAATAAATGAGATATGATTATTATTATAAATGCTAAAAGATAGAATTTCCCCACGTTTTTGTGCGAAGTTGAAAGATGCCAAGCTTTAACCGTTGCGCGCGCATTCTTTTTCGATGTATTGAAAACTTTGGTGAAGGAAATAAGAATTTTTCTTCTGTCGTTATAAACAAGTTTATGCTATGATTCTTCTTTAATTTTTCTTTTATATAGAATATCTTTGCAACAAAATTTTTATTTAGTTATAAAATTTTTAATGTATTGCTAATTTTAATATAAACGACAACATTTTTAGTCCTAGTGCTCTTCGTCTTTATTGATTATTATTAGTTTATCAATTCTCATACCAAGGACTTATATGTTTTAAATTTTTTGCGTTTATAGCCCTGATACTAACACTTATTCTTATTTCTACAGAAACTTTTGTAAAATGTCTTTCTCCATAATGAAATAGCTATACCGCTGTTTTTGAGATTTTAGTATTTCAGTGTATGAGTGTCTATAATGTCAATATGTATCAGGGGCGCACATCCGCGGTGGCGAGGGGTGGGTCCACCAATAATTTTTAAATGTTATATCTTTATTATATCATTAAAAGACTTATTTGGGTTGTGAGTAGACCCTCCGTATTACTTTGCTTGTTTTACGGTTGATTTTCAGATATAAATTCTTTAAAAATATATTTAGTTTGTCAAGAAACGATATGTAAATGTATGTATGTACGATTGCAGTAATAGTAAACCTAACCTCAACGCTAGCTCTAATACTAACACTAATGCTAATTCTAAACTAGTCCCAACCCCAAAAATAGGTTTCCAAAATTTTACACATTAAGGCCCATTTAGAAATTGATTTGTCAACTTTTATGCAAATTGAGGTTTGAATAGTCAAAATCAGCGGAAGAGTGAATGAAATATGGAATAGCGCATTAAACATCAACGCTGTATATCTTTTTAGGGCTGTGAGTAAAGAAGATGGCAAGAAATTGGCAAACGAATGGAAAGTCGTGTTTCACGAATCTTCCGCACGAGAAAATCAAGTAAGCGTCATTTTTCAAAATCAGCCATTTTCGCTACTAATGCCACTTTCACTTGATAATACACGTGCATAACACTCAAAGGAGTTCATTTTCTATGAAAAATCTAATCCATTGAAAAAGATCGGCACATGAAAATATTTGTGTCATGTTTTTGGAAAAGAGTGCGTCTTCTAAACAGTATTAAACCGGCCAAACCCATCAAATTCAGAGAAAAAAGAGTCTCTTTAAAGCTTTTTTTTGCAAAATTTATTTTGTTTCCAATCCTTTAAAATAGAAAATATTTGTTTCCTTACTGAACTATTATGTTCCCATATCAGAACTTTTTATAGGTTATACTGGCCGTCAGACGGAGCCTTCCCAATTGAGGCTAGCAATGCATTTTCTCAATTGAGTTTTCAAAAGATTTTTGCATGTGAGAAAAAAGAATATAAAATGTGTTAATTAGATAAAATAGTATTGTGTTGTTTCTTTAAAAATTAAGTCATGTAAAAGACTCCTAGTCCCGATATGAGAATCCCAAGCAGAAATGTCTGATTAAAACACTGCATATGGCAATTTTGCAAGTATTGATGCAAAACAGAACAACAAAATTAAAAATCATCTATTTATTATTTATTTCAAATTTAAAAAATGATGTCAAAAAACCTCAATTATTTTTTTTGACACATTTCAAAACGTTTAACGCCTGAAAGCCTTACTTAACATTTTGTAGACATTATTCGTGTAATTTTTGGACATATTTTGCATCTACTTCAGTTAATTATTTTTAATGCCCAATATTTTTCCTCCTTTTTGTTTTTTTTCCAGAAATTGAGTTTTTCGTAACCAAAGAGTGCAATTTCGTCTAAAGTCCAAGTTTGATATTTTTCTTTTAGAAGTGAGTTACAACGAAGTATCCAAAGCATGTGCGAACAAAGGCACATACCAATAAAGGCAATAGAATTATTGTGCTATATCACGAGTTACAAATGTGGTCCGTACCTATCAATTATGGCCATTAGCATTATTCATTGGGTCCTTTGAGGGTCTATGTTTAAGCTTGTTGTTAAAATTTTGCACTATCTCAACCGGGTAGAAACTGTGTTCATCTATGCAAATCCTATTTTGACAAAACAAATAAATCATTTGCGTATTTTAGATATTTGATTGAAAATTCAAAGTGTCTTTTTTATTAGTTATGAATGAGGCGTGCATAAATCTTGTGGTAAATAAACAATTCAATTAACTTTTTTCTCACTTGGGATTTTAAATGTTCTTTTTGAAGACAATAGGATTAGACTTGAATCAGAACAATTAACACCTATTTCTATCAAAAATATTATTTTTTCCATTCACATTTAAATATATATCTTCATTTTCACCATTCAAAACATCAGGAGACAAGCTAGTAAAATCTTTTATTTTATCAATCCTACTAATATTCAATATAGAAATTTTTTATTAAAAAAAAGAACTTTAATTGAAAAATGACGAACTTAACCTGAATTAATTATTTTTTTCCAAAATTGTATTTTATTTTAATCAAGTAATAAATATCTTATAAAAGTTACTGAAATGTTTAATGAAAGAAAAAAATTGTTGTGGTTTAGTTAAATTAACTACTACCACACAAGGGCGTTCGCAGTAGGGGGCAGGGGGGCTTTGTTGGAACAAAAATTGAATTCGTCGAGGATTTTTGCCAAACTTATCAATCACCTTGTTTTTTTAATTCTCTACGCTGGCTATTTATTTTATTACGATCGACACTAAGCATACAAAGGCTGGAAAGACGTTCATCGCTCAAGAGTTAGTTTCTATACACTAGGAAAATTTTTGCCATTTCGTTTTTTTCTACGAACGCCACTGCTACCATATGTAACTCTAATAAACGTGGACTTTTTGGATATTATTGAGGCATTACTCTATCATGACAGTTGGTGCCTAGAGCAATCTTTCTATGTTTGTTTTATTTCTTGAATGATGTGTCAATAATTTTTTTTGCCCATAGAGTGTTTCCGATATCTTCACAACAATTTTGTTTGAAATTGATAAAGCGAGTGGCAGATATTCCGAAAAGAAAAGTTGTTTGGTTATGTAGGTTTTTACTTTCTTCCATTCTCATATACATCCTAGTTGAATTATTTATAGATGTATAAACTTTTTAAAATAAAATTTATCTTTTTAATTCTTTATCTTTGATATCTCCAAGACGTTTCTTCTTTTACCTTTTGATTCTATTTCTATAATCATTTGAATTTCATTTGTATTTAACATGAATCAAAGTTTACTATAATGCGATTAACCATTAGGTGTAACATTTTCGCTAATATTTAGTTTCTAGCAGCAAACTATTTTTCTTATGAACTTCTAATATTTTTATGCATTTTTTCTACAGTTTTTAAAGGGGCCAGGACTATAAAAAACGTGTATAAGAGTTTCAAAAGGGCAAAATAAATCCCAGAAGGGAAAGCTTCTTGTACCCCTCTTATCAAAGGGCCTGGTTACAGTAATTAATAGGGATAACGTTTTAAAGTATAGAGTTTTTATATAGTTATGTGATATAAATAATATTTGCCCTAGTGAAAAGTATATGGGCTCTTGTTCAAATTACTGGTTACATTACCGCCTCTGATCGATTATAGCTGAAATTTGCATTATTATTATATCAAAGAAGTTGACATTAATAAAAAATAGATTTTAAATATTCATTATAAGACTTAACCTTAAAATAAGAAAATTAATATCGAAAATCTACTCACAAGACAAAATTCTTTTAAATGCTAATTGAGAAAATTAAAAATTATTATTAGTGGGGGGGGGGGGGCGAAAGGCTTTTTCGCCCCCTTGAAATCACAGTTTTCTAACCCACTAATCATCAATATTTCAAATATTTTTGGAAATAGTAAATATATTTATTGTTAAATAGAATATAAATATAATTAGCAACAATATAGTAGTTAATACTTCATCCTAAAAATAATTTATTAATAATAATAATTTAAAACATAAAATTAATCAATAAAAGAGCAAGTTTTAAAAGTATTATTATGCGATATAATTTGTGGGATGTTTCTACCGAATAAAAGTAATAAAAAGAGTGCAATGGATATTTGCGTCAACACTTATTAAATTCAATTTATAAAAATATTTTCTGTCTATTATAAAAAGTGGCTGTAATAACCTATGCTGATAAAATCGAATAAAACGTCTATAAATAATTTAAGGTATTTTCGTCAGATTGAATGAGTGTGGTTGTCGATTTTTCTTCACTATGAACGACATTCCTAGTTTCGCTTCCATTATGCAGTGAAGTATCTTCGTTGTCCTCTTTTTCCACTTCCTAATAATAATAAGAATAATAATATTTAGTTTTACCTTCTGGTTTAGTCGGTTTCACAACTATGAATAAACATTTGTTCAATTTTGTGTTTCCAATTTTCCCTATTTCGCTCGTCGCCTATTTTTAATTTCTCTTTCCAGGTTATTTTTGGTCTACCCTTCGCCAATTTTTTAGCCTTTGCTCTTCTAAAATATTAATTATTTCATTCACTTGACATAAATTTCTTATTTTCTCATTACTTATTCTAGATTTTAAACTAAAATTAGACATAATTGCGAGCATTCTCATTTCTGTTGTACTTAGTCTACTTTTCTCAGCTTCTTTCAATGCCCAACTTTGGCCACTATATACTATGCCTGATCTAATACAACTTTTATATACATTACCTCTTAATTTAAAAAAAGTTTTTCTAGGTGAAAGGAAAATGGAGTAGGGCATTAACTGTTCAACAAAATTTTTTTTAAACTACAAAAGTGAAACTCTGAGTGTCCATTTTTTGGATTCCCACGTGTCGTTTTTTCAAAAAATCTATCTGATGTAAGCGATGAACATGGGGAAAGATTTCACAAAAATTGAAAACTGCTACAAAGGAAAATCGAGCCGGAATATGCTGGCTGACTATTGTTGGACATTGTATAGAGAAGAAAAAGAAAATATTCAAAGAAAAAAACATAATTTTTTTTTCATACTCTTATTTGTACATGTATTGTGATTTTATATATATACACATAATAGGTACATATATTTACGAAAACGTAAATAACAAAAAATATGAGGCATTTTGAATATAAAGAGATTACTTTTTAGAAAAGAACAGTTTAAGACTATTAGAAAATAATATGAGATTACTTTTTAGAAAAGAACAGTTTAGGACTATTAGAAAATAATGTTTTAGCGTGTAGCAAAAATTTGTTGAACAGTGAATTATTGATGTTTATTTAATTTTAGCAAAAGGCAAATAAACACTTTATACAGTGTTTAGAGCAGTCGTTTCGCCTAACCTTAGAAGGACGGAGTAGGGCTTTTTTTGGCTAGTAAATATTTAAAATATTTTTTTCTGATAGAAAAATATAGCTAGTCGATATGCTAACTTGGTGGTATTTTTTTTTAATGGGTTTTAAAGATAAAAAGAAATATAAAATTTTCACCACATAAAAAAATATTTATAGTAATTTATACGAAATTTAAATTTAACGCCATCTAAAATTAATGTTTTTATGAAAAACTTAAGTTGTAACCTTAAACAAGTTATAAAAATATAAATTTGAAGTGGATTTCAAATTTCGAATTTTTTCTGAGGATTATTTTTGAAACACATGACGTTCGAAAATCATGTTTCTATTATTTCCTTCGCTTTGGGTATTATAGCAAGTCTTTCATTATTAGCTAATAACAAAACAAACAAGCGTACGACTATTTAGTTTTGTGAAAAAAACTATATTCTTCAATATTCAAAACTTTGTTTTCCATAGTGCAAAATATTATATATAAAAAATTAAAAAGAAGAACTATAATATTTTTTTTATTTAAAAAGAAAAAAGAAGTAACAAAACAAACAAACGTATGATTATGTAGTTTTGTGAAAAAATTATATTGATCACTATTCAAAACTTTGTTTTTATAAATTTATTTTTCTACAGTGCAAAATATTTTATAAAAAGATTAAAAAAATTAGATAAGCTTTTTAGATCGATTTGTTGAACAGCGCATGGTTGCGTACTTGAATAAAAAAATGAAGAGAATGTACTCTTTATTGAATTTGTGTCATGGTATTATCTGGGTAATAAAAGACACATCATACAACGCAGAAATAAATCAAAATATGATTTCAAACACAAAGTACTCTTACTTGATATTGATTTTTTATCGAGAATACGCATGCGGCTAGAGTGACCTCAATTGTTCCATTGACTACACGATCCATATATAATTGTCTACGCATTTGTTATCTTTTTTCTCACCACATTTGGTAAATAATTCCTTGGCATGAATGAATAGTTAAGAAATCGCGTATAGATTACACAAAACTCTCTCTCTTGCTTTATTTGTGTATGTGTAATAATTCTTCCATTTCTTGACAAGCTTCATTTGGATTTCCTAAGTTACTTCGCAAAATTTTATTATGAGCTCCTCAAGTTTTTATACAAGTAGTGATAAAGGAGAAACCTCTGGTTCTGACGTTTTTTCAAATAGTGAACATGAAATTCAAAATTCAGTTGATAGCCAAGGGCAAACAGATTCAAGCGATGAAGAAACGGCTCTTTGCGAAGATGTGTCCCTTGTAGCACCAGATGGAACCCAATTTTTTTGGGAACCGAGAGAGATCTGTGGAAGAAGATCATTAACTAATATCACCTCAAGTAGACCAGGTCCAAAAGATACGGCAAAAAATTTGAAAGATCCTTTGAAAATTTTTAATCTTTTTTTCACTGAATCTCTTTTGAACCATATTTTTGTCTGCACAAAAGAAAGAATGGAAGAAAACTACAAGTAATTTTCTATTAGAAAACATTATTTAGTTAAATGTTTTTTTTGTAGAAGTCCTAATTGTTTGTTGGAGAACCTCAAAAGTTTATATGAAAGGTTTTAAATGGAACATTTGCTAGCATACTTAGCCTGTATTCTTTACATTGGGCAGTCTAAAGATCAGCAGATTGATGTCAAACATCTTTTTTCTGAAAAGTATGGAACTCCTTTTTTAAAAGCTGCAATCAGTAGAGACGTATTCATTCTTATTCGTACCTTTATAAGATTTGATTCAAGAACTACAAGAAATAATTCAGATAAATTAGCTCCGATAAGATACTTACAAAATTTTTTCTTCGAAAACTTTCCTAAATATTGGTCACCATCTAATTGCGTTACAATTGACGAGCAGCTCGTCAAGTATAGAGGCAAGTCACCTATAAAAGTATACGACCCATCAAAGCCAGGTCGATATGGTATGAAAATTTATCACTGTGTAGACTCGTCCAGTTTTTTTGTTTTTTTTTGTAGCGAAATTTATGAAAGTGGTTTAGTAATATAGTAAAAATAATATAGTAAAAAGATTGGTAAATATTTCTTGCTTACCGACCGGTATTGGTATTTATGCAGATAGGTATACTATACAATCTGTGGTACGGTAAGAAGTAATAGAAGGTTCATGCCGCATGTAGTCCGTCCAACGCATTTAAAAGGTCTGGGTTTGAATGATTGTGAGAGTAGATTTTTGTATTCAGAAACCTCTTCGTTAACAGTTTATATACCGGAAAAACATTCTAAAAAAAACTTCAAACCAGTCTATGTGTTATCTAGTCAACATCTATCACAAATAGATACTTTTGGGCCCAGAAAAAAGCCTCAAACTATTCTAGATTATAATAGGTTTAAATCTGGAGTGGATGTTTTTAACAGAATGGCAAGAAATTACAGCTGTTATAAGTCTTCTAGACGTTGGCCAGTTGCAATTTTTACAAATTTTCTTGATATTGCAGTTAATAATAGCTGGATAATTATGAGAGCTAATGATTCAGATGCATACCCGTCAGTTTCAAGAGGAGGAAGAAAATGCTTTATAAAACACCTTTCTCTACTTTTAGCTGAAAAATGCATGTTGATTAGAAGTCAAAGTTCATTTACTCGCTTATCTACCAGAAACTTATTATCTTTTTACGGGTTTTTTGATGTTGACGAGAACCCAAATACATCAGTTTAACGAGGATATTGCTCTTTTATTGATTGTAAGCCAAGAAAAAGGGGAACACGAAAATGCAGTGTATGTGGAAAATTCATTTGTAAAAGCCATACTTTATTTATGTGTAAAAAGTGCAGAAACACATAATAATTGTAAATATTTACGAATTTTTTATTATAATACTTGTGTGTTGTATTTTTATAATAGTTGAATAAATGTTAGTTCATTTTTTTTTATATATTTGAAAAAAACTAAATATTAATCTATGATTGCCTTTTTTGCATATGAAGTAGCATTTGTTGAAATAATTTAACAAATAATATAATAGATGAATTAAAAAATTTTTCTTAGATATGTATATCTAATAAGTGTAAACGTTATGGAAGTTCGAATGCAATTTTTATTTTTATTATGGATGACGTTAACTAAAACAAACTCTTTTTTATTATAGATGGCGTTAATTCTAAAATAAGTTTTTTGATTTTTTTCGTATAAAAAACATGGAAACATATCAAACTGAACAAAAACATTCTTAAAAGGACTTTGATATGCTAAAGCTTTATTAAAAAAAAGCAATATACTTTTTTTAAAAATTGGAGTAAAACTCCCATTAACCCTCCTTAGTGTTGCTCTAAAAAGTTCCGTCCTGCTAATGTTATGCAGGATTGTTAGGTGAAAGCCAAGCAAAAAAACGTGTGCATTTTTCCGCAGTCTAATAAATTCATATTATACACATAAAGCATATTTCCCGATTGAAAAATCTCTTTACCGAAATAGAATTAATTTTGCCTAACTTGTTCAAAAATGAAGTTATTAATGAAATTGAAAAATTACATGTAATCATAAACAGTGAATGTTAAATTCAAGCTTTTGTATTGAATGTTATTTGAAAGAAACGACAAAAAAGGAACACGTGTGAGGAAAAATGTGCACTGACAATCGCTGAGAAGCAAGGAGAAAGTCCATTTTTATCATCAGCTTGTTTTTGAAAGAATAAAAGTGTATACATAGCAATTTTATTCTCATTTTTTCTCACGTTTAATTTTGTCTTCAACTTATTAAAATGACTAGTTCTACGTAAACGGGTAAGATATGAATTAGATTTACAACAAGGGATGAATTAATAAGAGTCACAAACCATTCCTAGGTGAACGCAAAAGAATCTGAGCGATTTCTTTACTATTATTTATAGTTGGAATAGATTTTGGTTTTATAATAACATTATAGCAAAAAGAAATGGGGTTTTTAGGGAAAATATGAAAAAGTGTTTAGGGTTCGCTATTTCTTGTAAAAAATGAAAACCAATTTTGAAACTTTATAGAAAAGATTAAAAAAATGTAGGAGATTAAGATGAGCACTGGTGATAGTGGTTTTGGGTGATGACCATATAAAATAATGATATAAAAACCTTTTGAATAAAGGAAGAATTGCGTGATATTGGAAGTGGCGATGCATTTAAAACTTTGTTTTCACAAAGGTATTTGTTGCCTTCGTTCTTGTCAGAAAATGGAGATGATGAAAAAATTTCTTCCTCCTATAAATATTTAATGTTTTGGAAATTATCATCAACACTTCATTTTGATTTTTATGATAAAATAAATATAGTCCGATTAGCCTATAAAATTTAACTTCAATTACAAAAAAATCTTTAGAAAAAACTGATAATCAATTTTCAGTTTCAATGGACACCCTCTTTGCTTACAAAACATATTCTAAATCTATAGGTATTTGCCTTTCTTTTATAAAGGAGGCCAAGTTTCAAATAATTTCTATGCTACATAAAACATGTTTAAACTTCTTTTTATAGTATTCAAGTAATTAAAGTTTTTATTAGATTTTCGTGCTTATCTGTATCTTACAAAACACGTGTTGCTAAATGAATCTATTTATATTCTTCGACTGAACTTACTAAAGACTAGAACAAGCAAATAAGTAAGAATTTTGCAACTAGAAGGAGAAAACAAGCGTCTCGAAATAATATGTAATAAAAATGATGTTTGACAAATGTTTAGTGAAAAAGCAAAAGGTTAAATGATTAAATAGGCAAAATGATACGAAATCAGAAGATAGAGATGATGTAGCGGTGTCCTTATTCTTAACGATGAACTTTTTGTGAAGACTTTTTTTCTTGGGCCTAAAAACTTTTGTACTTTCTTCGTCACAGAGTTTGGTGTTGTGATTCTCCTCCTCTTCGCTGCTTTCATCGTCAGAGAAGTAGGTATTAGGAGTAGCCTTCAACTTAATGGCTATCTCCTCTTCTTGCTTCTTGACGTCCAACTGTAAAAGTTTCGTCTGCAGCAACGCGATTTCTTCCTTAAACTTGGTGTTATCATTTTTGCGTTTTGTTTCTTCTTCAAGCATCTTCAAAAATAGTAATATTACTATATTTACTCCTTAGCAAAAAATGAGAAAATCATAAGAAAAAGATGAGACGACAAAATTTAGGAAATTTTTTGACAACCATTTAGATTTCACACTACAATCACGTCATAGAAAATGCTTGACTTCTCTTGAATGAGAATGTTATAACTGAGAAAGATAAAAGAGCGAATGATTTGATTTGCCATTACTTGAACGATGTCTGATCAGAATAAACTAATTTTTAATTAAAATTTTTAAGGACGAATTTCACTCACGTTGGCATCCGTATAAGAACTGAGTGGCGTTGCATCCTGACTCAAAAATTACAAATATTAAAAAATGAATACCCTAAAAATTTTTAAATTCTGTTTAATTTAAATTAGTAACATAACAAGTAAGAAATTGAAAAAGGTTTTCACATAAATTATAAAAAAAAATAAGAATTTAACGCTATTTATAACCTTTTTTAAACTTTTCATAATGTATCTTTTTTATTCCAAAAATTCCATGAAAAGGATATTAATATTTTTTTATGTCATTTTAGTTTAACGTTGTCTTTTTGTAACTCATAAAAAAAAGGCTGAAAAAATGGATAAAATTAAAAAAGGAACTTTTTTTAAGATACCTGCTAAACGAATAATGCTCAGTTTATGAAAAGAAAGTTTTTGCAAAATTTTAAACCCAATACTTTTTTTTAAAAAGTAATTTAGGATAAATTTAGTTTTTCAATGTTATTGTTTTGGCTTGGATAAAAAGCTTATAGACAATTATGTGAAAATTATTCTTGAAGACAGTGTAGAAAGACACTAAACTACAAATACAATCGAATAAAACATTCTAATAAATTATGTTGAAGAAAATAGATCAAACATTTTGAGTTGCAACATAAAGCAATATTTAGGGCATCTTTCAATGATTATCCAAAATAACAAACGACCTTGAAATATCGTACATGTCGTCATACTACTTTTAACATTATAGATTGAAAACTAACTAGTAAGTCATTTATTTATAACTGAGGTTTCGAAAGCGATTTTACATCATTTGAAGTAGAGATTTAAATGTTGATGTTGCGTAATTATAAGTCATTAAAGTCAAAGTAGTTTAAATAGGTGGATTCATCAGTGTTAAAACAATTATACATAAATGGATTTGCGGTGGCAAAATTACAAATAGGTGGAGTCGGAGTAGCAAAATAGATTTCCGACTTCACAACCTAGGATACAAACGTATTTTTTTTAATCATTCGAACGAATACAAAAATCCAACAAAAATTAAGGGAAAATCGAAACTCATAATATAAAAAAATAAGTGTGTTTTGACAAATTGTCAGAATTGGGCTGAGACAAAAAAAATTGCCTAATTGAAGAAAATAGAATAGAAATGGGGAACAACTCAAAAGCGCCCTATAAAATTTATGAAGTTCAATCATTAAAAAAAGTATATAAAATAATATTACAGCAAAATAATTTGAAAGAAAAAATTTATCAAAATATATTTCGTAATTTCTGATGAAATTTTTTTTTATTCAATAAGTTGTATCAACTTAAAATCCCAATTATATTCTTCGTACAGATTTTTTGGACACAAGAAGAATTTTAACTAGAAATTTTAATTTTCCATGAATCCTTCTTACTAGAGACTTGTTTTTTTCTCCAAAATATAAAGAATAAAAACTAAAGTTTTTTTTTGATTATTTATTACCTTCAATAAATAATAATTATTTTATATTTTTTTATATAAAAATAATTTTTTTTGATTTTTTTTATCAATACTCTTCTGCTTAAAAATGGACACCTATACACGTTTTCAAATCTTGATGAAGTAAATAATTTGTTAGATGAAGGTATTTTTTAAATAAAATTTCTGAAAACAGCAATTAATATAGTGGAGCTCCCTCTTGAAAATGGTTGTGTTGTATCTGATTAAGAAGAGCTGGATGAAAATGATTTTAGTGATATATATCCCAATGAAGTACCTGGATGCTAAGAATTGCACTTGACATCTTTTGAAGACTGAAACGAAGATTCAACGAAAGGAAACATGAATAAACGTCAAAAGTCTTCAAAAAATGTACCGTTATGGAAATGTTCGCAAAATTTTCATGTGGAGAGGTGATTCTAATTCAATAAATGAAAGAACTGATGAAATTAAAAATTATTTTAATAACAAATCTCCTGTTGATACTTTTGAAACGCTTTTCGATGATCATGTTATGTCGCATATTGTAACGCAAATCAGTACAATCGACATCATTTCTTATTTTCTCAAAATTGTTTTAGAAAACTTATTAGGTTTTTGGTGCTCACAAGTTATCATAGTTTGCCACAAGAAGAAATGTATTGGTGTGAAGATGATGATGTAAAAATTGGCTTTGTTAGCCAGTATATGACAAAAAACAGGTACATTGAAATAAAGAGAAATTTACGCTTTAACGATAACTCAGTAGAAAAAGCTTCAAGATTTCTGCTTTATATGAAATTCTCAATGAAAGATTTGTAAAGTTTGCAATTTTTTCGAAATTTGGAAACCGTTTTATGTCGACGAACAAATGGTACAATAAAAAGCTATATCATGGAGTTGGAGCCAAAGTTGTTTTGAAAAAAGTTGCACAGCTTCAAAATTGCTCCGATCATATTCTTTATTTTGATAAATTTTTTTACAAGTCACGAACTTATGAAAATTTTGATTCAAAAAGGTCGATCGCAGCTTCAGGCACAGTAAGAAAAAATCGTACTGATCATTGCCCTCTCACTTCCGATATTATACTGAAAAAAGAAACATGAGGATTTTTGACTCTAAAGTTGATTCCAACTGTGTATTTGTTATTGTTTGAAAAAACCATAACAACGTGAGGATGCTTTCAAATTATAAAAGTGCTCTACCAACTTATAATGTAAAAAGATGGAGCAAAGAACATATATAGATTGTTAACGTGCCACAACCGATTTGTATTGCTGAGTACAACAAATATATGGGCAGAGTTGACAAAATGAACTGGATCATAAATAAATACAGAATAAAAGTTCCTTCAAAAAATGGTATCTTTCACTTTCTTACAAATCTCATCAATATGTGTGTAATGAACGCTCATATTATATTTTGTATGACACACGAAAAAGTACCTATTTTAGAGTTTAAAAAAGAGAAACAGTTAAATCTTGTATGAAAATTTCCTCTTTATCTGATTCAAAAAATTTAGCACGACATTCCTTAGCAAAGAATTCTAGAAGGCGAATACCTGATACTTTCAGAACAAACACTCATTGACACTTTTTAGAAGGGACTTTTTTTGGAAAGCAAAGGAAGTGTGCTGTGTGCAAGAAAACGTAAAAAACAGTGCTCAAAATGGAGAGTTTACACGTTGATTGCATGAAAGAATGGCATGCATAAAAGTTTCAATAAACTTACAATTTTAATTTTTTATAAAAATTAAGTATAAGAAAAAAAATAAATCAAAATCTTTTATTTAACTCATAAAGGGTTACTTGAAGCAAAAAAAAACAAAATATACAAATTTGGTAATGAGGTTAAATTTCATCTACACATCATGTGTTTATGGCAGTAGTAGGTAAACGGTGCAAACGGCTATTCGCAATTTTTGAGTATATCAATGTATACCATTTTTTGTTTTGTTGTGGCCCTCTAATGCAATGTTGGTCATTAATTTGGCCTTATGTTAAAAAAAAGGTTAAGAACCACTGATAAAAGTCGACGTTTTTTCATTGAAATCAATGATCAAATTAATGACTCGACTTAAAGCCAAGTCAGCCATGACTAGAGAAAATACTTGGCAATAGACAAAAGCTGTATTGCGATTGGTATGTTCGCGGATGACCGATAATACAAGTCGCTATGAGTTTCATCTAGCCTAATATAATAATTCCAGAAAAGTGTAACATTCATTCTAGATCTAATGTAGTTTTTAAATATTTTTGTAGTGGCCCCCTTTATGCTAATAAATAGTTTACGAACCACATAATAGAACTACTAATTTCTTGTCTCTGAATGAAATATATTAAATGAGCCCATCACAGTTTTTTTGTTCTATTCCATTATGCGTGATGAAAATAACCATCAAACCGATTCTGAAAATTTGGTTGTGGGTAGTTTTACTTTTCAGTTCGACATATATTCGAATTACTTAAATTTCTGGAAAATTTATTTTAAATTTACCTTTGTATTATACTCAAGATCGACTTATATTCAAAGATACGATTTTGGACTAGGACTCAGATTTTTGTAAGCCTTCCGATATTTTCCCTCTGCAACTCTGTTCAACACCCTAACGACCTAATAAAAGCGTTCAATTTAGAGAGATGTTGACAAAAAAGTTAGATCTACATGAATAAGTTGAAACAGGATGAAGATTGAATGACCGATAACAAACAAATGAAAAGAAGAAAGACCGAAAATAACTTAGATGCAGGAAACAAAGAAGCCGTTGAAAAGAAATTCCTTAAGCGACATTCATTCCTATTGACAAACACTTGGTCATGTATCATCATTTCTATATCCTAAAAGTATTTATAAGCGAGAGATAGAAAGGGTGATACCTTTTGCTGAGTCTTCACTAATTTCACTTCCAATTCGCTTACATAGCGCCTGCCTTCCACCTTAACTCCTGAAAGTTTCTCAAATTGATCCATATAAAACGTTAAGTCGTTGCCAATGTCATCGTATTTTTTTTGAAGAATATTTACCTATAAAAAATCAATATTTAAATCTTTAACACCAATAGAAATATTAATTACGAATAAGAAATTGTGAACTGGGTTGAAGATGATAAAAGAGAAAAGGGGAATTCGATGTGCCACTTTTTACTATTTTTCCATCTTTGGAGACTATAACTTACACCCATATGGGGTTGAGTTATGCCATAGGAACGGGCATCTATGCCTAGTTTTTCATATATATATATGGCCCGCCAGCCTATTAAGATCAAAAAAGAGCTACATAGGGCGAATTCTTCTTTCATAAGACAGCTTCCCAAAATCACAATTGCTCATTATCAGCGTTCTTACTTAACACAAAAGATTACTATGGCGGATCTAATCAACCTCAACGATATCCGCCAGGAAGATCTCTGACATCTCAGATACTTTGCAGGCGCCATTTTGAGGCATGTGTTAATCGATTATGTGGGAAGCACCGAGAAATGTGTAGTAGCATCGCAAGGCTGCTTGGTTTACTACATAAGACACCAATTTTTTATAGGAACAAGATTTCCAAATCCTTAGAACAATCTTTAACTCTTAAAGATTTCTCATTTTGGCCGACAATATTGCCCCCGCCATATCTGTATATAAATTGGGCCAATTAACCAAGTTTTTCCCAGTGTAGATCATTTTTCTGTCATTAAGAAGACCATTCTCCCACCACCTGGAAAAATGTCTAGCACCCTTAGGGGGTGCGAGCACCCGTGGTTGGGAACCCCTGTATCTACAACAAGATGTAATTAGAGCCAATAATATTAAATATCGATTAAAGAAAAATAATATTCATCATAAGCATAAATCTAAACACCAAAAAATTGCTATCTCAGAATCACTAGAATACAGTATTGAAACAGTAACAAAATAATACACTACAAAAATGGGAAAAAAAGAAATTTATTCATAATACATAATTTTTACCCCTTATATTAGAGAACTCTTGTAAGAACTTATCAAGGTTTCATACAATCACTAAAAGGCTCATAAAAGGAATGAGCAAAAGTGAGGTAACGATCACTCAGCCATGCACAATACAATATATGTATAAAAATTCATTTATATTTTTATATGCTGGACAGGTGGTAAGGATAGTCCCAATCGAGAATCAAACCCAGACTATCTCGGTGGAGAACCTTCGCGTTCACCACTAATCCATCTGCCGACGTTAATGTTGAGTAATTTGATTTAGGTATAAATTATAAAGGATATATTTTTATCATTAAATATTACTTAAAAAAACTAAGCAATTAAATACATTGTTCATGCATAAACAAAGAAATGGCTCACTTGATTTTCACTGTTTCTTAAATTGTACTTAAGTTCTTCAATTTCGGCAAAAGCAGAAGTTTCGCTTATTTGCGAGGCGAATAGAGCTTGATGAAGTGAGAGAACGGATGAAGCATCTTTTTTACAAAAGTCTCCAAGATTGAATGAGCTTAGTGCTTGGAGTGTTAAAGAATTTGCCTTTACATTATTCGTATCTATTTCTGCTTCCTTCAAACTTGGATCCAAATACATCTAAATTCGTTTAAATAACACTAAAAAACAAAAAATTTGAGGCAAGCATGAAAAATAGTGAAAATAATCAAATTTGATACACTGATTTCATTTATGATACTTATTTTGACGGTACTCATCAGAATTCAGAGATAGAGGTCTGGACGTACATTAAAGTTTTATATACAATTTTTAGCCTTTATTTGCTACAGTATATTATATTTATTTTAAATCCAATCAAAATAAACTTACAAAACTCCTGAGTATGTTGAAAACACTATTTTAATATTTTAATTATGTTATATTATTTTGAATTTGTTTATAATTTTTTGTGTTGAATATTGATTTTTTAATTGTTTTTTAGATTTTTTATAGTTGAAAAGTCTTTCAAAATTAAAGTCTATTTATTTCAATGATTTCATCTAATTCAAATCACAGAAAGTGTATCAATGATGTAAACTCCTTTTGTTACATTTGTGGCGAGTTCACAAAAGTTTCACAACGCCGTTCTATTACCGCATTATAAAAGCAGCATACCATAGTTATTTTGATTGCAAAATTGGTGATCAAGATAAATCGTGGGCTCTACATATTTCATACAAGTCTTGTTATAACGCCCTCACTGCTTGGTACAATGGTAGAAAATCTTCATTCAAGTTCGCTGTACCAATGATATGGAGGGTTCCGACAAATCATGCTGACGACTGCTATTTTTGTTTGACCAAAATAAAGGGTTTCAAACATGCCTCCAGGAGGAAAATTGATTATCCAGATATTCCATCAGCCATTAGGCCTGTCAATCATTCTAAGGATTATCCTGTACCTTGTCCACAATGAAAGGAAAAATGATTTTTTATTGGAGGAGAAAATTACATCTGAAGATTCAACTTCTCGAAGATCAAGTAAATCCCCTTGTTTATGGAAATCTGATTCTCAACCTAAGCCTTTTACGCAGGTGGAAGTAAATGATTTGATTCGAGATCTTTACCTCACAAAAGATCTCTCGGAGTTATTGGTTTCAAGGCTCAAACAGAATAATTTAGTAGAGAAAGAAGTTCTCATCACGAAATATAGAAGCAGAAATTTTGAAATTGCATCTTTTTTTGAAAGCGAAAACCGTTTATGTTATTGTAAAAATGTTCCTGGCTTGTTTGATTGTTTGGGTTTCCAGCATGAGTCGTCTGAATGGAGGCTTTTTATCGACTCCTCCAAAAGAAGCCTGAAGGCTGTATTACTTCATAACGGTAATAAATATCCTAGTGTCCCACTTGCTTACTCAACTCACTTGAAAGAATATTATGACAACATGGAGCTTTTACGTGAAGCAGTTAAATATTCTCAACATCAGTGGAGCTTATGCGGTGATTTTAAAGTTATAGGCTTTTTAATGGGAATGCAGACAGGCTTCACCAAATATTGTTGCTTTCTCTGTCATTGGGACAGCAGGGCGGTTTCTGAACACTACAGAAAGAAGGACTGGGGCGAAAGAACTTCATTTCAACCAGGAAACTACAGTATAAAAGAAGTTCCACTTGTTAATATGAACTTCTTTGTTGAGGCTGATGAAAAACTCCGTTAAAGCACTTCACAAGCCTAGCCCAGCTTTTGAACACTTGGCAAAACTTTTTCCAAAATTAAGCTCAGCAAAGCTGAAAGAAGGAATATTCGTAGGGCCACAGATTCGAGAAGTTATTAAGGATGGATGTTTTGAAGGGCTCCTGGAATACAAAGAATTAAGGGCTTGGAAGGCATTTAAATCAGTCTGCAGTGGTTTTTTGGGAAACACGCGTTCTCCAAATTACAAAAATCTCATTGATGAGTTACTTGCCTCCTATGAAGACATGAAATGTCGAATGTCGCTAAAAATACATTTTCTTCACTCCCATCTTAACTTTTTTCCTCCAAACTTGGGTGCTGTCAGTGACGAGCATGGTGAAAGATTTCACCAAGATATAAGCAAAATGGCGTCAAGCTACAAAGGAAGGTAGAATCCAAGTATGATGGGGGATTACTATTGGATGTTATATCGCGATAACCCTGATAAAAGTTTCAAGAAGTCGTCAAAGAGGAAATATTTTTAATCATTTTTTAGTTTTTGTCAAAAAATAAAAAATTTTCTCTTATCTTTCAAAGTGATTCCTTTATACAATTTAATTGATAATAGCACAAAAACTAGATGAGATAGAGAAAAACGGTAAAAAGATTTGAACTTTTCATGGTCGAAATAGTATAAAAAGTATAAGATGATGCTTGCCTCAGAAAAAAATTTTTTTTTGTAGATTAGTGTAATTATAGATTCAAATCAGATGCAGCATTCTAGAGATGTCCAAAAAAATTCGTCACTGATACCAGCATTCAAAGTAACCTAAAATAGACAGGATACTAGCTGGTATCACAAAGAAATACAATTTAAGTAGGCGTGTGTTTAAAAATATTAAATGAAATTTTCACGTTTTAATTTTGTAGTCACTAAAATAAATAACGTACACAAGGAATTTTTACGCCTATTTTGATCATCCAATCAAAGTTTTGCGATTTTTAGTAAAATTTGGTAATTTCTGGGATTCTGTGCTACTAGCCTTTTAATTTTGCGATTATGCTAAATTTAAATTCGGCGATCACCTTAAAGTTAATAATATTTTTATATTTTTTAATCCCAGACTATTTGATTTTAGTTCCATTACACCATTTTAAAAATTTTTCTGGTTAAATAGTATGTGGAAATTTTTTCAAAGCTAAATATGGCTAATGCATTTAATTTTAAAATAAGCAAGTTTTTGTTACTTTTGATAAGAAATTTCTGGCAAAAAGCTTGCCACCAATACTATTTGTTTGTAAATTTTTTTATAGGTTTTCTCGAAAACAAAGTTAAATAAATACTTTAATACTAATGGTTAAATTTATTACGAAATAAAAGAATGCGCAATGAAAACCTTAAACTCTTTTTGAATATCAGAAACTTTTTGGCGAAGTTGTTGAAGAGCATCTCGGACTTCTGCTTCCTGTAGCTTGGTTCCCAAGAGTTCTTCTTGCACAATTTCATGATCTTTCTCGACCTTAAGCAACTGACGGTGCTCCTTAAAACTTGGAAAGTGAAGGAGTAGAAGTGAAATTAATTAAAATTTACGTGTTCAAGAACAACGAATTTATCGCTAATTTTCTCCAAGGAGTCTGTTAAGCGTTTCTCTTTCTCCTTGACACTTTCCAGTTCTTCTTCCAAATTGGAAATAAGGCTTTCATACGCCCGAATTTTTTCAATTAACTAAAAATATCAAGGAAAGATACTAAGCAAAGCAAATTTAATTATCATTCTAGATTCAGTTATTATCATATCTTTAACACACATTCCTCAATCGATTAAAAATTAGTTGAATAGATAGTAAACAATTTAGAAGAACTATTGCATTTCAATCATTTCATTTAACTTTTCATAGTCAAAATGATCACGTTTAAACAATTTATATACAATTAAGCAAAATATATGAAAATGTTGAATTTATAATTCAAAAGTTTTTCACACGATTAAACTTGAACACTCCAGCGGAGCTATTTCGATTAGCGCAATCAAAAGTATCTATCACGCAAAACAAGATAACAACCCATATTAATCTGAGCTTTAGTTCCATAATTTCGGCTATTAAAAAATTTAACTCATTCATTCAGGATAAATAGGAATGATTGCCTGTTGATTTAAGGAAGTGTTATTGTTGTTTTTGTTGAGGAGGTCGATATTGGAGTTGTTATTGATGAATGCAGTGGCGGAAATGCGCATAAGCTTGTTTTGCTTCTGCATGGATAGAGCGTACTCGCGTTTCAGTGCAAAGTGCTCTTCTTCCTGTTGAGCTCTAAAAATCTGTCCTTGGATCAATTTATCTGCAAGAGATGCACTCTCCTAAAAATAAAAAATGTCGTTGTCTGCAAAAATACACACGATAAAGAAGAACAGCATATTCCATGAATCCAACAATTCTCACAATTGAAAAGTTGTGAAAATTCAAGGGAGTACCAGAGTGACATTTTATGTTTAAAATGTAGGTTGTTAGTAGATTCCAAAAGATTTTACATCTGGTGAAAGGTGTCCTATAAGATTTAAGTATACAGTTACAATTAAAATATACTGGGAGCATAACATAACTATTGTTTGTAAAGTTAATGAAATCACTATTTATTTATACTAAACTGAGCATGCCTCTTTAGTATTTCTTTTAGTCTTATTGATAAATCAAAAAATTCGAACGAGAAAATAATTTCTTTTTAAATATGCCTTGTATTAAGATTGCAGTTAAAAATTCTAAAAAATTAACATAAGATTAAATAATAAAGTATGAAAGTAGACAATTTTTCAATAAAGAAAATTTTACACACAATACATACAGAAAATATGATCATCTTGTTGTAAAGACAGACATGTATTGTCAAGCCCTAGCTAATATTCTGCATACAAATATATCTCCTTATTTAACATTTTTATTGGCATATAACAGATGCCAGTTTTCGACTTTTTTTATAAAAAAAGTGCGCGTTATAAGTAGGAAAATAAGGGATATAATAGGTCTGGCAAGACGCAATAGGCAGGATGTCTCCCACATGGTCTTACCAGACCACTGATACATTATTGATTGATTTATTTACTTCTAGTGATTTTATTGTAGATAAAATATTATAAATAGATGTTAAATTTAATATTAGTGTAATGTATCAACACCTTCCAAATTATAAACAATTCATATAAAACATACATTTATACATATCATTTTAATGTTTAGAATTGAAATAAGAAAAAAATTGAATTAAAGGTAAAAACTTGTTCCAAAAATTGATTTCTGTGTTTAAGTAGTCGATTTTCCTGTTTCATCCGTTTGATATACGATACTTCTTCCTGTTCCTTTACTTTCAAGCAAGCGTAATCCTTTTCTAATTTCTTAATCTTCTTTTCATTATAAGAGAATTGTTCTGCCGTTGCAAAAACAGCATCAATGGAATTACCCAGTCTGACCGGGATTTCTTTCTGGAAGTACTATAATTGCAAATATACATTATATATACTCAGTGCTTGATTTAGTAGGGGTCTCTTTATTTGCTTTGAAGCAGAACACAGTCGTATAAAAATATTAACTTTTCCAATAAGCTTTCATTCAACACTTTTATTTATATACAATTATTTTATATGTAAGGGAGGAAGGAAGGCGTTAACATAAAAGAAACAGTTAAATTTCAATATCTCGAATGCGCGATATCTCGAAGTGAATTGTCGGTCAAAACATTTTTATATAAATGCCATGAAAAATTAATCTTACATCTAATATCCTTATCCCAAATATTGTGTTTATTTAGAAGTATGTTCGAGTTCACGAGCTTTAAATTTTCTGTTATGTCGAATAAATGATCATTTTTGTTTCGTAAGAAGACCTAAATTCTTCAATTTTTAATATTGGTGAGCACCAATAGTCGCATGTTGGGTGATAGCAACATACAAAATAAGATACTAAAAAGTAACATCTTTGTTTGAGATGTAAATCTGATGCTGAAGTTGACCCATAAATTAAAGGAAAATTAAAATAAATTTCAAAAAGTAATATATTTTGTTGAATGTTATTTTGTTTGAGATAAAGATATTCTTGAAACAAAAACAATCAACTGTCTCGTATGGAAGCAAGTTACTAGGATTTCTGTCCAACCCAGAAGATAAAACGACGTGCATAGTATTAAGAAATAAATATGCCCTATTTTACTATATCACAAGTGCTACATATTTTTAAGTTTGGAGTAAATTTAAATAAAAACATAAGTTTTATTTTGCAAATAAAATAAAATACCATAATTATGACACAAAACCTATAAAATGTTTTAGAGTTGTAACTAAAAAAGCAACGATTTTTCTTCGTCCGAAGTATGCACAAATATAAATAAACAAATAAAAAAAGGTTAAACTTCAAGGTTGTATACGAACAGAAAGAAAAACTTAGATTCTAAACCAAAATCAACTTTAAGTGTCTCGAAGTTTTAACTTAGTCCTTCCATGTTTGAGATATAGATGTTTGACTTAATTAATTTGCTAAAAATGGAAATAGTCCAATTTGGGAAAAATATTCAGTTACTACATCTGATGAGTTTCACATTTTAGCACAAATGTTAGATACACAGATGAAGAAAACATAAAGAATAAGGCACTTTGAAAAATTAACAATGCGTACTATGAATAATTGCTATATCTATTTCTCGTAAATCTATATAGACGTTACAATTTCCAGTTTTATTTTACTATTGTAAATGACATTTCATAAGATGTCGTTCGAGAAAGATTAAATCAATGCAAACATAGTTGGTGCATAAATTCAAAAGTGTATCTCAAAGGTAATCGTATTTCAAAGAGATGCTATTTCTTTTGTATTTGATCCTATTTTTGCAGTTTGCTTTATCATATTCTCTCATCTTCCTAAGTTTTGTGATCAGCGAGTTTAACTTGGCACACATAATGATCACGATAACTAAAAGAGCATATCGAGTCGAGGTATCATCGAGTGTTTTAATTAAAAAGGACAAAATGTACGCTCATTATACTGTTGAACAAAGAGAAAGAGTTTTCTGCTGAATTCGAATAGAAGACAGGAGTATGAGTAATGAGTGATACTTGAGTGATTGGAGTATGAGTGATGAAAGCTTCCCATTTAATCAACTTGACTAGAGTCCTAATAGTTGTGTTTAAATTCCAAGTGTAGCCAATATTTTTATATTAACTCGTTATCGACAGGATAATCAGACGATATCTAGTATAAAGCAGAAGATTTGTATTAAAAAGCATTAAAAACGCAGAAGATTCACATTTTGGTAAAGTCAACTGTGGTCGATAACCGGTTAAAAAGTAAAGAAAGCAAAGATATTAATAACAAAAAGAATCATAAAACATTCTATTTATATATTTAAAATAAAATTATGGGCACATAAAATTACTTTTTACAATTTTAATTTTACCATGGTTGCGGGGACCAGGTCTGAGGTTTTGGAAAAATTTGGAGTCCCAAGCTTGAATGAAAAACTTGAAAGTTTTATGTAAAATGACACATTGAATAATTGTGCAAGCATATCTTCGACTAGTATGTATAAATAAAAATTCATTTGTCCATTTTTACATGAAAGTTACTTAAGGGGTAAGGGTACCATCGGGTGTTTTCGGGAAGGCACAATTGCATCGCTTGTATCGAACTATGAGGAAAGTAGTCTTGATGCGGGATCGAACCCAAGACCTTGAGTTATCGAAACGCTTTATCTAACCAACCTTACTCACGACAGTGCAACAATATGCGAAAATATGTTTAAATTTAATCAAATTTTGTATATTTTGCAAAAAAACAAGATGGTCGTTGAGTTGAATGTGTCGAATTGTTAGAAACCTAATATTTCTATTTTCTAAATCAATGCTGAAAGTAGTATTTTCAATGAAGGAAAGAGAGACAATATAAATATCCGTGAAGTTTGATGCACTCAAAGGCTAAAAATGTAATAATTCATTACTATGGATACATATTTTAAGATTTGTATAGCACGGCCTTCATCTCTAAACAAAATACTTTTAATAACCTTTGCAAGGTTGAGCACGCACATGCAAGAGTGGCATTTCTACTTTGTAGTCATTTAAATGAGTGATATACCGCTACAACGGTAGACGACAATCAAAAAGCATCCTTTGAACTCTTGGAAAAATTTTGCACAATTAATATGTATATATATTTTTTTGATGAAAAACAATATCAAAACTTTTTTCGTATTATTATAAAAGTTTCATGGTTAAACTCCATAAGAATACATGGTAATGACAAACTTCAATTATATCTTAAATACAGTTTAGTATATAAAGAAATGTGTTTACCATCAGAAGAATAATAGATGTTATATTTAATTATCGTAACAAAATATATGCTCGTTTAAATGTTATATATTGTGTATTTGAACTGTTAAAATTGACTTATTTTGGCCTATATCCCAATTATATACCAAAATTATAATTAATTTGGAATGATGAAAGAGGCAAACATATAGTTCAATTATAAGTTATTAAATCGTCTGTTATAATAATCTGTGTATGGCATATTAGGTATGTTAAAACTTTAGGGTTGTTCGATGTGCCATCCATGATAATGTCCATCCATCCCCACTTAATATTTTATTACAATTAAATTACCTACCTATCTCGATAGTTTAGTCTGTTTTTTTCTCTATATACAAAACAACTAATACAAAATAAGAAAATAAGCCTTTTAGACCACACATACCTTTTAGAATATAGCAATATATTTTATTAAATTACATTGTTATAGCCTACTACTTTTGAACTAACTAAATTATTTACCCAATAAAAAACCCTTTAAACTAAACAAGAAATTAAAATTACTAAACACTGAAATTAAAAAGCAATATCTATCTTGTATAAAAACACTTTTCACGTATTTGATTTTGTTGTACACAATTTTACATTGTTTATTCCTGTGGCTGATTTTGACAAAACGCCATACTGAGAATAAATATTTTTATAAAAATATCTTTCATAAGTAGGATAAAAATCTCAAAAATTTAAAGACATATTTATTGATCCATTAAATTCAAAAAGGGAGATCATAAGAGACTCAAAAACAAAAATTATACGATTGTAGAAAGAAGTTTTTAGAACCGCGGAGCACTAATTCCAAATATAATTACAAGCCAAATAAAGAACGAATGATTTTTACTTGAAGCATTCCTTCCATATCTAGAGCTAATAAATCCAGACGACTCAATTGCAACAAAGCGAGACCAACTTTGAAAATAAGACTGAGTCCCTGTAACATTAAAAACGTAATAGGAGAGAAAGTAAAAAGAAAGGTAAAAGAACAGCGTACTAACCTCAATGAAAAAGGCATCGAAAATTCGGAAAGCAAATTCGTTTGGAAGACATGAAGAGAAAAGGGTAAGGAACCACGCAGATGCATACATCGACGTGTGGAAGGAACAGAGTTGAAAGTGATTGTAAATTTCAGGCAGATTCTCCTATTTAAATTGAAACAAGTTTCAAAATCTGTTGCGTAGCTTCTTTCACGAAAAAATCCTTTTTAAATTGAATTATTTCTAACAAATTTGATTGATATGAATACGGCTGATATAAAAAGAATTTAACTCAAATTAATAATATTAAAGTGGTAAAGTTAGCCAATTTAAAAGAATTTAAAATTTTTAAAGAATCATAGTTTTAAGTACAATAAAAATGACTTATTTAAAAGGCACTGAAAAATATCTTACCTACTATAGTATCAAATCAAATTTAAAAGAAAAATAACAAATACTGAAACTAAATGCATTTACTTTTAAAATAGTGAAAAGAAATTTTATAGGTTAACCGGTTATCGATATATGTCGACTTTACATAAATATGAATCGTCTGCTTTTATAAATGCTTTTTAATACAAATCTTCTGCTTACTCTGGCCGATAACGAGTTAAGCTTTAATTTACAGTAATTAATTTATTGTTACTGATTTTTAAAGTTAATTTTTCGATACATATTCAAAAACATAAAAATTTCTCTTTACAATAGCTAAAATTCTTAACTGTTCTACAATTGTGCCTCAGTAGAAATATTTAAAAAAAAATTGAAAGGGAAAATGATAACTGACACATGGCAGAACCTGAAAAAAAGAATATTTTTTCAGCTTATATAAAGTATTATAGATTTGAAAAAATTGTACTAACTTAAAATTGCTATTTCTCTTTAGCCTTTTTTGACATATTGTTGCAACTAAAGAGAGGAACAATGACAAAACCAATTTTACTGTGTACGTAAACACGGGCTTATAAACAAAACTTGGATATTTATTATTTATTCATTTATGAATTTCATAAATATCATAAAATAGGGTGAAAAAAGTTTATAACAAATATAAAAACGAAAAAACTGGCCACTTTATTAATGATATTGCTAATTAGAGTATAAGCTCTTATTTTAAAGCAAATATACACAAATGATAAAATAGTGAAAATGAGATGTAAAGAGAATAATAATGAAAATAATAATTAATCTCTTTAGATCTCATTTTCACTATGTTATCATTTATATATATTTTCTTTGAAAAAAGAGTTTATACTGCGAAACTAGTTAGCAATATTACAAATAAAGTGTCCAGTTTTTTTCATTTTTATATTCGTTATATTATCTTAAATATCATAAAATAGTTGGTTGAAATTTCAACTACTTTTTGATTGAATTAATTTGATTCCAAAAAGTGAATTTAGAAAGTGTAAATTTTAAAAATATTCCATAAAATACCTGTAAAAGGAATTCAAATTGATACATACAGAATCCTAACTCCGACATCGATGGTTTATATATCTTTCTCATTTCGTATTTTTGCATGAGTTGAACAAGAACAGAAAATGCATCTTCTTCTGGCATCTAAGATAATAAGTTTAAAAGATTCATCTAAGTTCTCTTACTTTAAGAAATTTAATAAATCATGACTTTTTATGGACATATGCATATTTTTATCGGATTGTATAAACAGCTTTTAAAGTCGGCATTTATTGGTGTAAGTGTACTAACCAATTTATAATAAAAAGAAGATAACGCCGTAAATTGAAAGTTTATTGTTTCACTTGTATTGATCTTTGGTAGCTAAACGTATATTTAGTTGGAAATGAAAAGTAAAAACTTTTATTCACAACAATTTATAACAATATTAATTTTCGACAACAATGGCCTTCTTTAGATAAACGCAACCATTAAATGCTAGGAGTAGTAAAAAGGAACAGAGAGCTTTCTACTCTTAGGATTTAGCTTATCTGAAAAAGACCAGAGTGATCCAAAATTAATATTAGAAATTATTTTGAATAAAAAATTTTTACTTTTTATTTCCGTATTTACATCTTTCAACCTTTATTCATATCTTCTCAGAAACATTTCCTTTTCCTGTAAAATGTTTTAATTTGGTAAGGAAGCACAGTCACAAAAATATATGATTTAATAATGTTGCAATGAAAAATGTTGAACTTGGGGCATATATTATCCTTGATACAGTTAAAGATAAAATGATCAGGATGTGGACTAGGAGGAAAATATCCGACTAGTACAGCAGGTACCTGCAAAAATCCAACTCCGACTCCAAATACATAAAAAAAATCTGGTCCGATTCGAAATTCTTAAAAATCTGCATCTCAACCGACTCATCAACTCTTACTCCCGGATTCGACTAAAGAAGGCCCATTCTCTATATGGTTAAAAAATTTAAGCTTATAATTTTTTAAAATAGTACTTAAAAAAATACGACTCGGACTCTTATTAGATATTGACTCCGACTCTTATCCATTTAACATCCCCCACTCCAACTCTCCGCAACTCTGAATTTAAGCATATAAATAATAGTCATGAATTTGGAAGCCTTAAAATTAAATAGAAAAAAAATAATTCGCTACACATTCTATATTATTCGTTTATTTAAAATATATTAATATTATTATAGCTACGCATTTTAAATTTGGCTAATAAATATCAACTTTATAATTTTCAAGGTCATGGGAAACCTCTAGTACTATTTATTTAAAATTTCCTGATATTCAAACACTCAGAAAAAGGAAATATTGGTTACCGACATTTAATGTTCTCCCATATAATAGATGATTGCAACTTTAGATAAGCCTATCTAGTAAGTTTATATATTCGTTGTACTTACATGCATAAGGAGTAATCCTACAATGAAACAGCTTCCTTGACAATACCCAACTTCAGAATCGTGTATCGAATAGGCCTAAGAATAAAAAACGCAAATTTTAAACATTTAATATGTTGCTATCTATAAGTTATATATAGGAACTATTCGATAAAGAGCTGGGCTATGCACACGTGATCAAATCCGGTTATATTTAATGTTAAACAATACACAACAGAAGCCATGATGTGAGACTGACTTACTTATATGCACAAATCTATGATCAAGATATGTCTAACACAGAGAGATAAGAAAACGACATATTTAAATGCATACATAAACTTGTGCGTATAGCACATAAGAATACGATTTATTTTCTTGTCTTTATTGTTTATACTTATCAAGATAAAAATGGCTTATTAAGGGATATAAAAAGAGCTTGCGCAAGATGAGAACTTAAGCGTGTTGTGAAAATTTTATTGATACTTCGAAAAATCCATTAAAAAACCTAGTTTTGTAGCAATTGTGGTACTTTCAAAATTCAAGAAGAAAGAAAAGTTGATATTTTCATTGTGTATGAAAAAAATTTTCAAAGGTTTTCAATTTTATTTTTGGAATACTTTTATTTTATTTAAAATGCCTGTTGGAAACAGGGTTGCGAACTTCATTTTTAACCCAGTAAAAAATATAGGGTTTGTAGATTTTTTTGAAAAAATTATGCATTAAATAATATAAAATCTAGAGAATAATGATACAGATTTATGAAGTTTTTGTCAATATTCAATATTTTTACTATTTAGAAAATAAGTTGAAACATTGAAAACTGATTGTCAATTAATAAACAATATAGATTAAAAATGCAAAAGCAATAATTTGATTAGGGAATAGTGGAAATCGATCAAGTAAAAGTATTGATAAATGTCCTTCTATTCTCTCCTATTTACTCTTGCAGTCTGAAGAAGCTTCGCGGAGGCGAAACATTACAAAATTGAATTTTTATCAATAGTTCCAATTTCGTTTAGATTATTTTTTTACTACTTTTTGAATATTGATCTGCCTCATTTCGTTTATATTTAAATATATTTGAAAAGGTATTGGAATTTTGAGATTTGAAGTTGTCAGAATAAGAAAACAACCTTTACCAAGTATAAGTATAGAATATTCAAGTCTATTAACACGGAATTTATATAAACAAAAGTTAAAAAAAAACTTCAAAAATGTGTTCTGATTATAAAGGAATCGGATTACTCAATGTATAATCACTGTACCAAAAAATGTGACCTTATTTAGTTTATCAATTAAAAGGGAGGTTTATCTTTACAATGTTTCTTGGCAAGCACACATGGCCTTCATCGGGTATTTAAAGAAGTTCATGACCAAAAAAGAAAGAAATGCTGGCTTAAACAATATAATGTATAGAAAGAAGCTGATGAATGAAAGGCGATTGGTTACCTTTAAAACGTTGAATAAACTTTCTTGACAGCCTGTTTCTTTATTTTTGAACAAATCGTGAGCAGGAAACGTTCTAGTGATGTCGCGTCGTATCAGCTTTTCAACATTGGAATGCTGCTTCAAGTAATCCACGTACAACTTCTTAGCAAGGGAGGAATGCGCCTCACTCAAAAGCTGCCAAACAATTCCTCTAAATGGATCTGGGATTCCTTCACTCACTAAGCACTAGATTCACAAGAAAATGATTTAAACGTACTAAGAAGAAGTAGAAGAAGACAGAATTGAAAAAGAGAAAAATAAGTTTAATACGAAATAAAAAATCTAGGGAGGGAAAGATAAGGAGAATATACTAACCGACGATTCAAATATTTTATCTCACTCTATAATGAAAAACTTTCAACAGTAGTAATTTTGACTAAAAGATTGAACTAATCAAACAACTAAACCTTTGTGAAATGATAAGTTTAATTTATCAAGACACTTCAAGTCGTTCTGACAAATATCTTAATTAAATTTTAAAAGCTGCTTATCAACGTAACAAATTGTTCTAGTACAGAAATGAGGAGCATTAAATAAATAGTATTTAACTTAATTGTTTTATTTGACTTACGAAACTAGACATGCGTCTATTAAAAAATGTAAAAGTAGATACATATCTACTAATCTTGGAGACATCAGTGATGAACATGGCGAGAGATGCAATCAGGATATCAAGGTTATGGAGGAGAAAACTATGTAGAAATCAAACACTCCAGAAGTTCTGGTAAACGGAAATTTATACCATGAATTTATAACATGAGATTATAACATGGTTTTAATCTATAAGATCTTAATATAACTCATTAGTTATTTTTCGAGTGATTAGATTGTAAAATCGTGAAAAATATATTTCTTCTATATTTGAAAGTATAAAAAAGTATATTCATAGATGTCATAGAAAAATACATCGTTCACTCCAATAAATATAATTTAACAGTACTTAAATTAAGAAAAGTTTTTAGGTAAAAATATTACATTTAATTAAAAATAAAATTTAAAAATAATTGAAGCATGTTGTTTCGACCAAAACGCATTATATAGTTAGTATGCTGGTTGTAAAGAGATGAGCATGATTACATTGCATGAACTTTATCCCATTTAAAAATTGTGCGAATTAGAACTATGGAACAAATATAGATTTTAAATAACATAAGGTTATTAATAATTAAGAAAATAATTAGGAAAATAATATTGACAAAAGCGCTTAAAGATGGGAGAACTAATAATATAAGTTTTCTGCTTACAACTTCGTATAATCGTGTAAACAAAATTTTTATTTCAGATTACCTTTATTTCGTTCCAATTCTTCTTACTCTTGGATTCCCATTCAGTCACAATTTTACCCCAAATTTTCCATAAAGAGGCTTCATCAATCTCTCTTTCGTCGGGACTTTCACTTTTTTCTTCAGCTACTACTCTTGCATTTCTATCATCTTTATCTTCATTACAGTTATTTAAACTCTGAGAATTACTAAAATTGAAATATTGCAATTAGATAAAAACAGAAGGGATAAGTACGCAATAACAAAGACTTTTATCAAAACTACAATAAATGAACTTAAGTGCATCACTTGAAGTTACCAATGTAAATAACTAAGGAAACAAATACCCAAGAAATAAATAAAAACTCCACTGGAACTAAATGATTTGAAAGTACTAAGAATATTTACTATATCTTCAGATGACATAAAACGTTGGTTGTGAACCCATATGTACTTTTAAACTTTCTAAATAAAAAAGGGGGTCAATTCTTATTTTTTTGTATCTCTGCAATTTAAATGAGAAAAAATGATACTTTTTTTTTTAGAAATAATGGTCATTTTGACGCGTTGATGTCTGTCCTAAGGGTTAAAAAACTTTACACAGCATTTTATCTAAAAACTGAAAAACGTATATTTCTAGTAAATTTTCATGTCGGAAGTGGATGCTATAAAAAAATTTGTCCGCAGTGAGAGAATGATATTTTATATTAATGTCAAGGTGCTTACTATAAAAATAGAACTTTATCGTTGAACCCTTTGAGGACCAGTGGGTCACCAGTGACCCAAGAAATGAAAATCGTTTGCTTTGAATATATAAAATTCCATTGAAAAAGAAAGCAGACAAATCCTCTTCTAAATGTTGATCCTCAAAGGGGAAGGGGCGGGCATAGCATTTTAAGAAAGATGGTAGCGTTTCTGGGTAAAAATCCAAATTCAAAATTTTACTGACAAGAGGAGAAAATGAGCGAGCAGTATTAGCTCAAATAGATTTCGCTCGATAAGAAATGTGTGTGATGAAATATAAAATCATAATTCTAAATAAAAAACGTGAATAAAGATCAGCTATTAAATAAATATTCATCAAAAAAGTGTAAGCATTGCTTTTATTGAATTCAATAAACTTATATTAATTACACACGCACTCAACTCGAAGAAAAATTTATTCATTCGAAACTAAAAACTTCTCAGATCAATAAAAAAGAGATGAAGCAATTACTTAACATTCTGAAGTTTGCGATGAAATATAATTACTACGCTGGGAACTTCTTTTATTTAGATCATAGCGATCTATCCTTATTTTGATGTAATATTTTCTATTCTGCAAGTTTAAGCATGCAATTTGTGTTAGATAAATGTATTGATTCTAAGTAAATTATTATGACACACTAACTATATAATTTTAGCAAAACATTTTATAATATATTTCAAATGTAACTTTTAAAAGAACCTTTGAAAGCAAATATATCCTAAATGTAAACTAGTCAGTCAGTCGGGTTCGCTAAAAATGAGTATTTGAGATAAAGCAATGAATTAATTTTAAGGAATAAAGACAAACTCAATTAAAATATAACTTAAAAAACCGAAAACTTCTAAAAACAGGACAATTCAATTTCCTTATTATTTTCATATAACATCACTTTTATAAAGTTTTGGCTTTTATTTCAAATTTCAATTATTATTTTAATTATTAACATATATTTTTTTATAAAATTATTTGTTCTTGATAGATTTGACAGGTGAGGGTTAGTTTGTGAGTAACTCTTCGCTTAGTTTTGATAGGTGTACTTTGATTATGCTTCATATATTTATAGTGTTTTGTGAGTTTGATTTTGCTAGATTTCCTGAAAAATAACGCTAAGCTCAAGCTAGGCATTTGACGTATGGAGACATAGTGAAATTGACAGTAGAGTTGGCGAACAGAAAACGTAGATTTTTCGCAAGTTTGGCGAACCCATTTTTTTCATTCAAATTCTGTGAGTATATCTGTTTTATTCCCTTCACTTTATTTATTTGGGAAAATTCTATGAAGCATGCTCGAGACATGAGGGTAAATCACAGTATGTAAGCGGGAATACGTCAAACTGGTGAAAGCAAGGGAATTCCTAGTAGCGTCATCAAATTTGGGTGCATCATGAAAAGGGTATTTCCCGATGGTCGCCATCTTGCGCTCGATGCATTAAATGTGAGCAGCTACAATTTACCAGTGTTTATTCGCAAAATAAAAAGAGTCAAATGAAAATGCGCTGTGATATAATGACATTTGATTTCATATTGATTATAACATTCAAAGGGAAATGATGCAAGCCCAAGTTGCTGTAATTAGATCACTGTTGTTGGGGTTGCCAAAATCGTAAATGAATCTTTGAATTCTTGCCTTCGATTTAGTTGTAAATGGCAATGCACGAATCCGCTCTTAATCCTTGTGTAGTAGATAATAAAATATTTTAAATTTATAAAAAGAAAATAAAAAGTTTAAAGAACATCGAAAAATAAATACAAAATTAGTTAAAATTTAAATTAAAGTGTTTCGAAAGAGACACATATCACTATTAATGAGTTTAGTGATTTCATATTTATTAATGGACACTTTTCACATAATTAGCAATGAAAATGGTAAAGCAGTTTTACTGTTAAAGCTAAAAAATAGCATGAAAGTCACTCTAAAGGAATTAGAAAAGCATAATTCATCTTCAAATATAAAATTCAGAAAAACTTTGATTAAACGCCACACTTCAAGGAGATTAATGAACGTTGTTGAACACGATTTGAGGAAGACTTTGAACAATTAAATAAAACAAAAGTTTCTCTTATTTGGTTACAGTGCTATTGAATGATTAAAGGCTTCAGAGATAGGGCAAACAAGAATAAAAAGGCTAAGTGCTCTCCAGAGAAAAATTGGTTTAACGAAAGAAATGAAATCGTATGAAATAACTGGAAAGCGAAATAAGCAACCTTTAATCATTTGCCGAAGCTCACTTATTGGACCAATTAAAGAGAGTCAGAGAAAGGATTTTTTCTTTTAGCCACTTTACAATGTTTAGTGTGAATATTTTGAGAAGAAAATAATTCTTTGACATTAAAGTCACTCTCAAGTATCATAGAATTTGCGTAATGTAAGCATTAACGGTAGTAACTAACTTTTTGCAGAAGAGTCTAAATAAATTCAGGAAATACTTATTTTCTCCTTCTAGTGAAAAAATACCTAAGTAAGATCTGGCTCTCTAATAGAACTCTAAGAAGGGAGTTAATCAGAATGATAGATGTAGACATAAGTTAAAACAAATTTATCCAAATTTGCCTTCTGATAAATTTAAATGAACATCTCAAAAAGTCTTGATGTTTCATTTATATGATATGTAAATATCTTAAGGGTTCTGTAATCTGAAAGTTTTGACAACTTAAAAAAGTGGCAAAATAAAGAAATTTATCTTCTCATGGTTACCTACGCTTAAGTATGATGACAACTCATTATTCTGGATTCTAGACAATAACAAGAGAGAAAACTTATTATTTCAAAAATAAGTGTTATCCAAACTTGTGACGTAAGGTAATGTATTGTACTTACCAAAAAGTACAATTCATCATAAATGCAATTTGAAGTGTAGTAGAAAAATCCTCAATTTGAAATGATAAATGATTGCGAAACGATTAGTGTGATTACGTAATATTCATCTTGCTGAATTTAAATAAATATATGAGAGATTTTGTTTGCAGTACATTATGATATTCGCTTGTGGATTGTAAAAGGTTTAGCAAAAAATAGCGTAGTAATGGAAGCGTTAGTTATGATCCAGGCCTCGTGAGTTCCAGATTTATAAGATTTATTATTCAGAAAATAAAGCAGATATTTTGGCTAGTTGATATATTTTTGTAGATTTTCTTCTTTTGACTACCTACCACCTTCTTGGGGTGTGTAAGGATAAAGTAAACACGTTCATAAATGATAAAACATGTAATTACTCATTTACAAATTTCAGTTGGTTAATGAAATTCTAGAAGAGTGTTTGTATCTTTGCAAAAGTTCTGATTAAATTAGTAGAGACTTTTTTTTATATCATTTTGGTAAGTTTTTAGACTATTTTCTACTTGTTGGCACTTAGCAGGGAGACACTTGTGACTTAAAAATAAAATCTCCAAAATAAATTTTCTATGATTTTAGAATGATCACTAATTTAAATAACTATTGGGAGTTATAAGTTAGTAGTTTTCACTAACTAAGAAACTAATAATTATCTAACTAGCAAACTAATTGGCTAACAATCTAACTAGATATAAATTTTATAAGGATATATATATTTAAATTTATAAAATTATAATTAACCCATTAAGTCCCAATGCTCCCATTTGGGAACATAAGTAATTTCATCTTCGTCTGCTTTTTTGAATGACTTTGAATATAAATCGTCTACGTTTTTTAGATATCGTCTGATTTCTATGGTACTTAATGGCTTAACTCACATAGTACGAATGTTCTCAAAGGGAACCCAAACCACTCGAGTAATCTCCATTTAATTTCATTTAACCCATTAAGTACCATAGAAATCAGACGATATCTAAAAAACGAAGACGATTTATATTCAAAGTCATTGAAAAAAGCAGACGAAGATGAAATTACTTATGTTCTCAAATGGGAGCATTTGGACTTAATGGGTTAAAAAAAGAGTTAGTATGCGTTTCCTTTGAGAACATTGGTAAGAGATGGGTTAAAAAAGCAAAGATACTATTTATAAAATTGCATGCTATTTGATGCTTGTTTATATATCTAGATAATACAAAATTTAATTATAAGCGGCAAAGTGTTTCAGAATCAGGGTTACCACGTTCTAAAAAAGAACAAAATTAAAAAAATTGTCATACACTAATTAATATTTTTGATATGGATATATTGAAGTTTGCCGAGCGGGAGAAGTAAAATCACAAAATATTGATTGTGAGCTTGGATCATTAGAGTTGTTATTCACCTTAAATTTAGCGTATATTAACCCTTTAGTGACCAGAAAAACAAGACGATATTTATTAAAAAGCAGAAGATTCATATACAAAACTATATGAAAAAGCAGACGAAGGTAAAATTGTTTATGTATCATATATGATACACTGGTCACGAATAGGTTAAGAGAGATTAATATAAGTTTATGATAGTTAAAGTTATAAATCAGGTATAAACAGCATAAGATAAAAACGATAAAACCCCTAAATTTTTTATCTAAATCCATCACGGATACAAAATTCGATCCATAGAAATAAGAATTAGTTTATATTTGAGGAGTTTCGTTTAAAAAACAAAAAAATTACTTGTTATTTTCAATAGACTTTTCCAATGAATTTACGCCAGAGGATTCATCCTTATCAATGAGAATTTTTGCTTTTATCAGACTGGAAATTGGAGCGTCAACGCCTGTCAATCTTTCTTTTCCACAATTTTCCAAAAATTCTGATTGATTAGAAGAGAGAGAACAGGTTTCAAATGGCAGTAAATTTGAAGCAAGGTGGTGTTGGTTTTCTTGATCATGATTGAAAACTACTTCCTTTTCTTCAATAAAAGAGTTCTCAATAATACTTTGTTGTTGAGATACCATGCCAAAGAATAAAACATTTTTTTACCAAATTTGGATAGAAAAAATTTCAACTGAATTCATCTTATCTATGAAAAATGTTCATTAAAATTACAAAGAGAAATTAAGTTTTAATTCGATTATTTGTTAAAAATTAAGGTTAGTAGGTAAAAGTTGATTCATTGTTCTATCTTTATCAAATTGACCGATTAACGACGAGATTTAGTTATTACGGACTTGCAAAGGTAAAAATTATCTGCCTTTATAAATGCTTTTTAAGACAAATATTCTGATTTACATCTTATTATACTGGTCGTTAACCGGTTAAAGTGGCAAAGGGGAGTACATTAACAGGTGTTGTAAATATCTCTGGAAGCCGTCAATACCAAAAAACTGAACCTAGTTAAATTTAAATAAAAATTATGATTATACAGTTTTCGCTTCCTAGTTAAAACGTCTGAAATCGAAAACATAAAATTTTTAAAAAATTATATTATAAAAAATCATAAAATTATAATCTAAAACAAAATTCAAGTGTTATTAAATTAGAAAAATTTTAGGAAAATCTAGTGTGAGAATGTTTTGGATAGAGTTGAGACAATTCAAACATTTTAACCAGCAATCCAAAACCCTCACATATACAGAGGGACAGACAGGGGCTCATGGCTTCGAGCGACTTCTTTGGGAGGCAAATATAAAAAAAATATATAAAATACGCAAGTCCATTGTTAGAAATGAAAGAAACTGAATTAGAATTCAAATAGCAGTTGACACTTTTCTTATATCAGAGAAATTTTTAATATAGATAACCATAATCTTCAATCAGATAATCATAATGCTCTACGCCAATTAAAAATATTCTATACACGATACACATAACTGATGAGAACGTTTCAAAAAGTTACTTCAGGTGCGCATTCAACCCTCAAGTCAATAGAAGTTAAGTACTTTAAAAAAATGAATATAATAATGTCAAAGTAGCCTCAAATCTTGATTACCTGATTATTTTCCTGTAATCGAAACGGTGATGCTTAATTTTTTTAAGTTTTCTTTAAATATCCGATAAAAGCTACAGAGGCCCTCCAAAAACATTTAAAATGCAAAGTTTCATGTTATTAAATGATAAACTATTTTTCAGTATATAATGTTGAAATAGTAAGAAGAGAAAGAGAGAGAGAGAGATTAACACAAAAATTTTGTTACGTAATAGATAAGGAAATATATCTCTACTTTAATTACATCCAAGTAGAATAAGTGGAAAAAAGATATTTAAAAATATCATAAATGTTAGAAGTGTGAAATAAATTTGGACTATATACTTAGTAGGATGAGATCTGATGAACAGACGCTTCCTATTGATGTCAGGTGCAACGTATTTTAAAATGCTCGAGTCGTTTTTAAAATATCAACATATTATGATTTCCCTTTTGACAGGGCTAAATATAGAAAATAAGATAAGTTCATATCTCAAAAAAATAATTTATTTCAAAGAATTTTGGTTCTAAAGGAAATATTAAATGAGCTCGCGTATTGCTTCAGAAAAGGTAAATTACATAAGAAGTACTTTTTTATTGAAAATTTAGTTCTATCATTATAAAACAACTTTAGTTACAATGTAAAAAAACAACAGCTACACACAAATGATTTAAACTTTTGAATAACAATAAATTCCAAAAATACCGTCAAAAGGTTAAACAAAGAATAAATATGGATGGCAATACCAATTTTTTTCATTGCTGCTTACAAACTTAACACTAGCTACAAAGTTTTACAGATTATATTATTTTTAATAAAAACGAATATCTTCATTATTAGTTTTTTTCGAATGAGAGCAAAGCTGAACAATCGATTAAACAAAATTATGAAGAGTTTTTTCAGAAATTCTTTTTTTAGATTTTTTATAAAGACAATAAATGACGATCTTGCTAAATGGAAGCTACACGCTGATAAAAGAACAGCGAATAATAATTTAATTGAGGAAATAAATTGGCAACAGAAAAAGATACAAAGCTTGACAATGCCAACAATTTTTAAATAAAAATTAAATTCGTTTTTTAGATTTTAAAATAATATATTTATATTTATATTGTCAATTATTATTTAAAAATATAACAAATTATAAGTGTTATTAAATAAAAAAAGTATTATATAAAAAGATAAATTGTAATCAATTTCTAGCAATATTAATTATCGAACATGGTCTTCTTAAGATAAACACAACCATTGAATGCAAAGAGTAGAAAACAAGGACATAAAGTTGGAAAAGAATATAAGAATAGTACATTAATAATACGATGTAGTATACAAATAGGATTAATTAAAATAGATCTGTAATTTCAATCAAAATTAATCCCTGTTTGTATACTACATCGTATTATTAGTATACAATTCTTATATTCTTCTTCCCACACTTTGTTCCTTGTTTTCTGCTCTTTGCATTTAACGGTTGTGTTTATCTGGAAAGGACGAGAATCTTCGAAAATTAATAGTATTAGAAATTGATTTAAATATAAGTTGTACTTTTTCTTTCCTTATTTACCCTTTTTAACTTCTTTTCATGCCTCTTTAAAGTTCTCAGCCACGAAAACCAGTTTTTTTTACAAAAACCCCAAACCCAGGTTTTTTCCAACCCTGCTGGTAATATGAACTGATGAGAGAATGTGTTTTATGATGATAATAAAATGAAAGTCAAACAGATCGTCTAGTAACAATCAAAGCACATTAGAAGTCGTTGGATAAATAGGTTTAGAATTGTTTCAAGACTAATTCTCTCTACAAGTGATTCGAAATATAATAGAAATAGAAGAAAATAGCGGGTTTAAAAAAATTATATTTACTTTAAAAAATGATTACACAAATGTTGGGATCTCTAATTGGGTGTCTGGTCGGTTAGATCAAAAAATAAATTCATAGAAACTCTCTTTAGTGTGCAACATTGAAAAAATGCAATATAAAAAGGTTTATCATTTTAGTCGAAGACTTGTATTTTTACAAATCATAGCAAAAGGCGAAAATTCAATAAAATTAAAGCATTAACTTTTTTATTGTGCAAATATCTTTTAAAAGAACAAAGCTCAATTTATGAGTAGAAAGTTTATCGAAAAAAATTTGGGCCAAATACTCTTGAAAATAATTTAGGATAACTTTAGATTTTGAATGCTATGATTCAGGCTTAGATAAAAAAGATTATATACAATAATTTGAACATCTTTTTGAAGACAATGTAAGAAAGACACTAAACTACAAATACTAACCAATAAAAAATTTTAATATATTATGTTGAAGAAAATAGATCAAACATTTTGCGTTGCCACATAAAGCAGAAGCGTGTAAGATTCAGGACATCTTTCAATTACTATTTATAATCAAGATTCATAAACGACCGTGAAATATGGTACATTTCTTCATAATTTTAACATTACTTAATAGATTGAATAGTAACTAGTAAGTCAGTTATTTATAACCAAAGTTTCTCAAGCACTTTACATAATTTGAAGTTGGAGACTTATAATAATATTACAAAAGAATTACAATTACAAATATGTGGAGTTGGAGTCGAAAAATAATTTTCCGACTTCACGACCCTGGACACCACAAATCTTAGGTTCGAACCAGCTACAAACCTTTTTTGTTCATAGTTCGACACAAGCGGGGCAATTGTGCCCCCTCGAAGGAATACAGCCTATAGTATCTTTGCCTTTATTTTTAAGGCATTAAAAAATTACTACGCGGCGAAAGATAAGATGCGGTACGTGGTTAATCGTGATGGGAATGATGATGATAGAATATGTTCAAGAAAGCTATACAAAATAAAATGTGTCAACCGACAACTTACTGAACAATGTGACGAACTCATTACAACAAGTGAGCTTTTATATCATACAAATTATTTATTATTGTTACCACAATCACACCACGGCATGACAAGCTTGGTAAAACATAACAATAAGTAGAATAAAAATGTCGTAAAAAACCTTGCAATAAAAAATACAATAAAGTACATGCTTTTAAAGAAAGTGTGTATTTAGCGCTTTACTCCTAAATTAAAACAGATTAAGGCAAAACTGAATAACGCATAACCTCTATCATCTTCCAGTCCAGAAGTATCAAGGCCCACAGGTCGCATTCGGCCCGCCAAGAATTACAGTACGGCCGACCGAGTATTTTGACAAAATACTTACAACTTGAGTTTCCTATTTTTACATCCTCTTTTACAGTCGATGCATCAGAATCATCATCTGATTTTCTTGTCTTACAATTTAACTCTGTGATAGAAAACAAGTTTTTTATAACGTAATTAATTGATTTTTATCAATATCTTGTTAAGCGAAAAGAACTTCATTGGTTTTAATAATTCTATGTATACTTGACACAACTTATCTTTTCAAGCAAATTTTTTCAATAATGAATTTTAGTAAGTCAAAGAAAAGTGATCAGATAAATGATATTTTGATAGTTTCGGCCGCTACAAATTTAACTCTTGATTTCAATGAAATTGCTAAGAGATCTCAATTTTCTGGAAAAATCAAAAAGAAAAAACAAGAATAAAAATTCCATTCAAAGCTTTTTAAATTTATGGGACATTTTATTTGCACCCTGGTACCAGATGCGCTTAGTGACGTTAACCAGATGGCGTCAGATTAAACATCAGGTAAATCAGGAATCGAACCCGAGACTTTTGGAATGAAATCTACCAGGTCTAACACTTAGATTAATAGGGATTCTAGGAAAAAATCCCTCCGGTAAGAATCCCCTGGAGGAAAAAATCCCTCCAAAAATATTCCCTAGAAAAAATTCTTTTGAGAAAAAAGCCTCTCCCAAAATTTCAGGATATACTCAGTTCCGCCGCTGAACTTTAATTACAGGGGGGCAAATTAATTTTTTAAAATTTGACTCTAATTTAACAAATAATTAATCAAGGGCAATAATTTGAAAGTGCTTCATCATATCTCACTATTCTTTGATGGAAAGATACATATGTGTGATTCGAATAGCATGTGCATCATCACATCTCATTATTTTTTTCTTGAAATTTAGTTTTTAAAATCGGATCCACTTGGAATTCATTAAATCTAACAAAGGTGGAATAAAAATAGCTTTTGGAGGCTATGTGTACTCGAAACAAAAAGAATCAGCTAATGAAGTGATATCATATGAGTATGAACTCCGACGTTCAGGAAACTATTGAAAAGCCAAAATAAAAGTGAAAGACAACGAACTAGTGAGTAAAGTGAACGAGCCTACTCATGCTCCGGTTGTTATGAGAATAGAAAATTTAAAAGCACTCCACCAAATGAAAAACAGAGCTAGAGATACGCAGGAAACTCCACAGCAAATAATTTGTATTTCCGTTCAACACATGAGTGAAGGGTCTGCGGCAAATCTTCCGAGCCACTTGAAAAGAATCTCAGACAGTGTAGGCAAAGAAGCCGAAATCCTCTTCCAGTACCGCAAAACACAGAAGACCTCGTTATTCCTCTCTAGAGTATACTCGCACAAAAAATAGTGAGCAATTTCTTTTGTATGATTCTGGACCAACAAATCAAAGAATTTTAATCTTTGGTTGCGAAAATAGTGTTTCGTATCTACAAAAATGTGAAGATTGGTACATGGATGGGACATTTAGTGTCACACCAAATCTGTTTTGCCAAGTGTGCACTATACATGCTATTATAGGTGGTCGCGCCGTACCACCTTTGTATTGCTTATTGCCACACAAATCTGAGGCAACCTATACATTTTTACTGGAGAAAATACAAGCCTTCAACAACAATCTACATCCTAGAAGTATAATGATAAATTTTGAAAAAGCTATGATTAACAGCATCACAACTGTTTTTCCCTATGCAGAAATTAAAGGGTGTTTTTTCCACCTTAGTCAAAATATATACATAAAAATTCAGGAAGTTGGACTTTCACAGTTGTATAATAATGATGCTGAGTTTTCCTTAAAAATGCGAATGATTGCATCTCTTGCTTTCTGTCCACAAGATAAAATAGAAAAAGTTTTTAATGCCCTAGCAGAATTTTTACCTGAAGAAGCAAATGATGTCGTTGACTATTTTGAAGACAATTACATTGGCCGACTAACACGTGGAGTCAGAAGACCGCCAAGATTTGATGTAATTTGGAATATGCATTCAAGAGTGCAAGATGAAGACCTACCGAAAACTAATAACGCAGTTGAAGGGTAGCACCGGAGTTTTGCTTCATTGGTTGGTTGCTCACACCCTAACATTTGGACTGATATACGATGTGTTCAAAAAGAGCATGCTTTACAAGAAATGTATGTGATACAAGTCCTTGCTGGTCATCCTCAAATGAAGCAGAAAAAAAAGTACAAGAGCTCAGCTCTTCGCATCAAAACTATCATGGAAGACATTGAAAATAGGTCAATTTTAGACTTTTTAAAAGGAATAGCTTTCAATCTTAGCTTTTAAGTTTTAAATTTAGCATAAATTAAATTTATAATTTCTAGTTTTTTTTTTTAATTTTGTGTTGTTTCTGTTATTTCTTGTGTAATTTCTAGTTATTTTGTTTCTGTTATTGTTGGATCTTACTACTTTTACTCAAGTTATAGATTATTATCTTTATTTTTGGGGGGATTTTTTCCTTCGGGGGATTTTTTCCTCGGGGGATTTTTTCCTCGGGGGATTTTTTCCCACTACCATTAATAGGACTCAATATTATTAGAAATTTAAAAATTAAGATATAATACCAATCAAAGGGATTAGAAAATTAATTGTAGTAAACCTTATCAAAAAAACAAGTATTTTTTATGCAAATGTCTCCCCATTTATTTATATCAAAATTCAGATTTTCTTAAAAAAGTAAATAAATATTTACAATGTTGTCTTCCCTTGTATATATATATCGAATCATATAAATATAAATTTGACTAAAAATTATGAGAGGTTTTGAGATTTTGAAAGATTTTATGAGTATAAATTTTAATCAGTAGTGTCTTAAATTATCAAAAACTACGATAAAATGCTTAAAATACTGGTTCTATATACAGTCTGAAAATTAAACAAGGAAAAATGAGAAAAAGGAGAATATCTGCTTTTAGTTAGTGGCATCCTTAATATGAAATGAGAGATTGTTTTTAAAGATGCGTTACCACTTTGCCAAAATTTTGGCAATTTTCTTTTAGCGAAGTAGAGTATTAGAATCAATTAGAGAATAAGCATCTAAGTTCTGTTCAATTGACATATAGGCGGCATCTAGGACTTACAAGTTGTAGCAAATCTAACAGTATTAGTAATTTTGAAGAATAGCTAGATCACTATTTAGACCAGGGGTGGGCAAAGTACGGCGCATGCGGCCATCCAAAGGTTTTTATGAGGTCCGCTCAGATAAAATGATTTAAGCTCATTAGTTACTAACATTGATGCAAAGAATTTTAATTAACTGAAAGATTCTAACGATCATAATACCATTAAAACCATTTTCACCAAAATGGCTACTTTTTTCTTTCTTCCGTTTTAATTTTCACAGTTGAGTTCATATTTTAAATTTTGAAGAATTAAGTTATTTTTGATTTATATTCATTCTTTCGAGTGTATACTAAATGTGAATGCAGTAATTATTTTTAAAAGAAGTTTTATAATTAACAATATTTTCCATGTTTAAATTTTTTACGGATGTTTAAATAAATTTACCTTAAAAATTGAGATTCTGAAGATGAAAAATAAATTGTTTTATTATATGCTAAAAAGACTTTGAATCAATAAATTTTCAATGAAAGTTAACTTTAAAATTATCTTAAATATTAACAACTTTAGGTGCTTTAAAACTTGTCTTGCCCATTTTAACTAATGCCCATTTACTATACAATGCGGACAATCAAGGTATAAATTTTTAAATGCGGCCCTTTCACGAAAAAGTTTCCCACACTTGTTAGACAGTTAGTTAGTCAATATGATAGAAGGAATTTTTTCAAAAAATTAAAGCATTGTTTCAGTAAAACTAACTAAGTGGCTAAAAACATAGGTATCTAGTTAACCAAGTAACTATAAAACTACTTTAATATAAATATTTTCTTTATTTAACTCTATAACAAGTTATATGCATACTTTTTTGTAACCAAGTGAAATATTGTAATAAAATAAAGAAAAAGCAAATAAATTTTACACTAATTGAACTAATTCGAGTTTTCGGCTAGTATTATATCTGTATTCATTATATAATTTTTTTATTATATATGTTCAATTAGTGTTTCATTTTTTAATTTTTAACTAACCCAAAGTGTGGATGGAAATACATCAAATAGTGGCTCTATGGAAAAAATTTATAAAAATATTTATCAAGGAATGCACGGCATATTTTTAATGATTTTTGGAACTATCTTTTAAAATATAGGAACAAAGTAAAAACAATATTTATAATTTCTGGCTCTTTTCGGTTTCACTGCCGCAAAAACTATGAAACCAAAATTCACTTAATGCAGTTGTTTATGCTCTTTCCGAAAATGTAATTATTTTTTTCGAGAAATGAAAAATAAAAAAGTTATGGCTATTTAAAGTTGTTTATTTCTTATGCATTTGTTAAAAAAACTAATTTTGATTTTTTCCTCAGATAATATGGCAAGCGACTAATATAGTCTAAAGTGGTTTTGGGAACACCTCCAATCCAATGAAACTGTCAACTTTCTGTTTCCAATCATCTTTTTGAAAATGGGAGATACTAAAAAATAATAGTTTTTAGAATAAAAAAAAAATAATTTTTCATTCAAAGATGAATATGTCAAACAAAAATGCGAAACTTTTTGTTTTAAACTGATTTAGATATCACTAAAATTATAGTTTAGGTTCAAAACATTGTTAAAATATATTTTACAAAGAGAAACAATATAAAGTCTAACATTTTTTTAATAATTTCTGAAAATACATTTTTATTTTTCAATAAATTTTATTGGAAAATAAAATTTAAAAAATTTTAACAAAATCAAACAATAATATATTTTTTTAATTGACCTAATTAAAGCCTATATATCTTATATTTACAAAATAAATTAAATTCAAAAATCCAACTTTGCAAAATTTTGATTAAATTTTACACACCCTTCAAGAATGTTGATAATAATATATGAAACTTCATAGAACGTGAGTCATATGCCAAAGTTACACCCATTCAAAATTTAGTAAAGTGGGAGCCATATTTATATACATATATCATCATACCTATATTTTAATATAAGATTTTCTCTAAAATAAAAAAATAAACCATTTAAATCATATATAATCCAAAAGCTGTTTTTAAAAAGATTTTCATAAGCTAGGTTATATTTTAAGAAATTTATTTTGAATGATTTTATATTTTTCATATAACACTAATCATGGTGTAGCATAAGTTGATATTTTTCAAAAAATATTTATGTTTAAATATAACAAAAGCAAAATTATTTAGTCGAGGAAAGGGTAAATAACAAATAAGTACAACCAATTTATTAAATTCGCGATATTCCAATTAATTTTATTTACGATACCGTTATTTTTAAATCGGTATATTTTAACCCATATCACCCCAGAGAAAGCAAACGAGATAGCAATCAAGATATCATATGCGTCAGTTTAAATAATAGATATTATGAACATTTAATTGAATAAATATTGTCATTTATATCTCAAAAAAATTTCTACCATTCATAAATGATTTATAGAAGTTATCTGTTTCCTAAAATTTAAGACAAAATAAGTATTCAGATTAACTGTTCCCTTCACATGCATTTTCAAGACTATTTTGAAAAAATTACATTTAATAGAATCAAATTTTTAAAATTTAAATTGATATACAATCATTTGATTTTTGAATTTGATTATAATTAGAGTAAACGATTGTTACTTTAAGTACAAAAAAAGATTCTGAGTCCTATCCCTATAATATCTCCCACTTCCAACTCGGATTCTGCAAACCTAATTGTAATAGTTTTAATTAAATAAGGAAACAATATTCTAAAATTAGGGAAATAAAATATGCAAGACAGGTCGTAGGAAAAGTAGCTGATATTTAAAAAAATTTTGCCAAAAAAATAGAAAAGAATGAATGCTTATATTAAACAAGAAATATACATCTAAAACGTATTGTAATTATATGAAAGTTAATATTTCAATGTAACTAATAACTTCTTCTTTACAAAAACTTAAAAGTTAGTTATCTAATAAAACTTCTTGAGATTTTCCAAAATGTTTTAATTTCTTTAAAAATATTGTGCTTCAAGGAGAAAAAATTGTTAAATGTATATTTCTACTATTAATCAATTGAAAAAACATTCATACACAAAATATAATTATTAAAACTTACCAAATTAATAAATTAAAGAAGTCAAAATTTTAAAAATTATATAAAAAAATACTTTTTCAAATAAAATGAAAAAATTAGCAGAAACGAGTCGTATTAAAAACTTGTAAACTATAACAAATCGAGTATAAAAAAAAATTTATTTTTATAAATTTCATTTTAAAAAAAGATAATAATAATAATAATAATAAATAACTAAAGTAAACTTGCGTCATACTTTAAGATTATAGAATTTTGTCGATTCTACTTCGAACAGTGGTTTAGGTAGCCCTAAGATCCGCATGCGGCCATACAGAGCCCGCGCTAAGCAAAAATAACAATTGGCCTCCCTGAAAATTTGGAAAATTAGGAAAAATTCTTCAGAAGTAAGACTACGCAGATAATTTTTCTTTTCTGAAAGAATTATCAGGGCTTCTTTTCTTTCAGATAACATTGACTGCCTTCGTGGAGTAAATATTCTCTACAAAGTAGAGAATGCTCTTTCACAAGAGAAAGTGCGAAGGCTAAGAGTAAGTGCAGCTGTAAAAAAATATATTTTTAACTGATTATTTATGTTACGTACTTTAGCATTACCAATATATGAAGGAAAAACTTCTTTTTCGGCTTTTTCAATTAGACTTAAGACTTGTACCAAATCTTCAATTTTATCTCTAGTCAAATCATTAAGTTTGCTTTTTAAAAAATTCGTAGTTACCTAAAAAACATTTTTATAAACTGAGCATAAATGTATATACAATTTTAAAACTACTTCGCATTGAGATGAAAAAAGTTTAAAATATGTTTTGGAATCAATCAAATCAAAAATTGGCTTTAACACAAATGGATCCAAAAAGTTAAGAGATTTAGGTAACAAACAGTTAACTGATTGAAAAAAATTTATATTTTCTTCTTTGAATCTTAAAAAGAGAATGACAATAAAAAGTTTTTTAAAAATTTTGAAAACTATTTGTTGTTTATTGATAACAGTATCGATAGCCCGGTAATGTGTGATTGCCTGTAAACCAGCATAGGTGGCTTATGTATGGTGGCGCATCAAACAAGTTACAGTATCAAGAGAGTTATACAAAATTCTTTTCAAACGAAGCTTATCATTCAAACCATTTTGTTCATCATTGGAATAATGTAAATTTAACGAATAAACCGCCAATTTTTTGGTAGGAATTTTTTCCTTGACTCTTTATATTTTCCCTTAAATAATACGTATAGAGTACTCCTGCCAATTTTTTCCTGAGTACTAAGACTTTTGGAAATTTCTACAAAACTTTCAAGATTTCGAACAAGGATATTTCTCCAGTTTTGGTTGACAAGGACCAGAATCTTTATCTCCCAAATCTTAATAAAAAACAATCAATAAAATATAATTCAAAGTTACATTGCACGGAAACTATGTGTTACTAATAGCAATAAAGTGATATACTAAAATGAGAATAAATTATAGTCCCATTAGGCTTCTCTTTATCTTTTATTTTGACATAAAAATGTTCGGAGACTGACTGTGAAGTTCTTTCCTTACTAAAAAGTTGAGATAATTGTTAAATCAACGTTAAATTTTAAAACAAATACAAAATTAACCAAATATTTCTAATTTCCCTATCAAATTATAGTGTCAAGTCTATCTTTCCTTTCTTTTTCTTCATATTAAGAAACATCGAATAAATGCTTCTATTGTATTATTTAGAATAATATAATGAAGTTAAACAATAATATAGAGAGCAGAAAATCACAGCAATTTTTAATCTAAAAAAATCTGTAATTTGAAACTGATTTAAAACATAGCTCAAAAATTTAGGACACAAAATTTGCCCTTATTACTTATACATCTTTTCCATGTGTTTATAATGTACAACAGTTTAATAATGAATAATTTTGACTTCATTTAGATAAAAAGATTAAGTTAAAGTTAACCTGGATGCATTTTTATTGACAAGGCGCTAATGTACCATTAATGCCAAACTATAAAATAGATAGCAGAGATTATATTAGAACACAGGAACCTTAACTTACTTTCTAACCTACTTGCCCATACTGATGCTACCCATTTAGGATTAAGTTTTTAAACGATAAAAGAAGGAGCATTGAATGTGTTTTTTAGTATTTTGATCTTATCGCTTTTCTGCGTTCATCTTTGCCACACCAGGGGTTCAAATAGCGCCTTTGTTATTTTCTTCATCACTTTATCCCAGTGTTGCTCCATCATTTAATTTTTGCAAATGCATGTGTGCACAGAGCATCTTATTACTTTCTCACACTTTTCATTCTGCTTACGTTCTCAGTGTGCTCCATCTATCAGACAGTCCTAAAACATGACGATGAAAAATATTGCAAAGTTATAATGAGACTGCTCTATCGAATTTCTTTGTACAATTCATTATAGATGAATCAATGTGAAAGGGTATATGTGTCTATTCATCATCCAGACTCTTGTATGCATTGCGTATCATTTTGCTTACGTTCTCAGTGTGTGAAATTACAAAACATAAATTGCAAGTGAAATTACATATTGTGAAATGTAATCAAAGTCATTTTACCATTCAGAGTTTATTGTTTTTTTTTATTTATATCGTAGTTTTCCAACATTGTGAATGGTATTAATTGAAATCAAGCGACAAACGTTTTGTCCCAATTTTTTAAAAATAAAGTTCCGGCGAAAAAAGTCAGAGATGATGAAACTGAAATTATTGAACCGATGCCATCGAGTAGCTCTGAGCCTCCTTCCACTGACGATAGCGATGAACAAAGCAAAAGTACTGAGCTTTGCGCATCAAAATTAGCGAACGAACTGCCAATTGTGTTAACTGAGCCCCTTTATACAACCTGGCAAAGTCGTCGTCCATGGCTTATTATAAAAAATCAGAAGCTTTTTTGTAAGGTGTGCAAAGACTTTATGGTTCTTCCACAAAAGTATGCGTCCACTAGTTTACGTGTGGAAAAGTAATGGACTGAGATTGGTGTCCAAGGTGGAGGGGTTCAGAGCAAAGAGCGAAAAAAGCTATCTGATAAAGTTTCCGAGCACTCCAAATCTAAGTCCCACAAGTTTGTTGTTGAAACCATCAAAGAGAGAGAAAAAGATTTAATCATGGCTTCCTTCAACGAACAACGCTTGCAAGCTTCGAAGTTTGTGGAATCCAGGCACCAAGAAACTTTACGTGTGTTTCGAACTTTGTATTTTATAGTCAAGGAAGACCTGTCTTTCAAGAAACAAGAAAAAGTAAATCGACTTGAAATGGGATCCTTACAGTACAGCGATAATGCTTGCAAAAATATTATCATGTTTCTAGCAAAAGAAATGAAAGTTAAACTTATTGCGCATATTCGAAGTTGCGAATGCTTGAATTTTTCAATTATTGTGGATGAATGAACAACTGTGAGCAATCGGTCAGTCATAATTTTTTATGTTCGACTCGCTGTAAAAAGAGATGTTCAGAATATATTTTGGAAGATGCCAGAGTTCAAGAAAACGACAGCTGACGCTATTTCTCAGACACTTTTTGATTCTTCCGTACCTGCAATTGGTATCGAAATACTCAAAAATAAACTCTTAGCTATTGGATCTTATGGCGCATATGTGATGAATGGCCAAAAAGGCGCTCTCATCAAGAAGTTCTCTAAACTTATTGGTGTTTCTTATTTGCCATCTTTTTATTGTATCGCTCATAGACTTGAGTTCACTGTGCATGGCGCTACAAAAAGTGTCACACAGTTAAATCACTTTACCATCTTTTTAGACAATCTCTCCTCTACATTTTTACGCTCTCCCAAAAATCAGGGCTTGTACATTGTACTTCACAAGAAATTGGTATATGAAAAATCTTAAAAGAAAATGTGCATTGACTAGTATTTTCAACTACAGTATTATTATACTGTTCTCCTCCTTCTTGGATAGTAAAATTTTAGTTTTTTGGCATAATCATATAAAAAGCTCAAATGAATTAAATTTAAAATAAAAATATTTTCAATGGAAACACTAATCTAGTTCTTCTTAACGAAGTAAATCTTTACAGAGTGTACTTCTAGCCAATGATTTACTAGTCTTGATGTATAATCTAATTTGAGAAAAAGAATTGATTATGATAGCTGGTAATTATCATATCAATTAAATATATCTGGATTAAACAGTAAACTTACTTCCCTATTATAGAAAATCAATACTGATTCCTTTATTGTTAAAGTAAATCAACCCCATCTCATGTGTTTATTATAGGTCTGGAAAATTCATCAGGCAGTAACATTCTTCTGCTTTTGATTATTATCGGCTCCTTTCTGCACAGGATTAACATATTCAAAATTAAAAAGAAGTAATTTAATTTATATTTTTGGGCCAAGAATAAAAATTTTTCCCCATTTTTACTACTTAATTTCAGATTTTCTTCAACGAAATTCAACGTCGTGAAATTATTATCTGCTAAAAATGAGTGTGTCTTTTACAAAAATACATTCGTAATTTTAGGGAAAGTGAAAACTATCGATACTTCTAATAGATAGCATTATCCTATTTTGGCTAAAATGGATATTATTGATCCCATTTTGGCTAAAATATGGTCCAATGGAAAGAAAAGTTGTCAAAATAGTGGAAATTATTTTTTATATCTCAAAATTGTTTACACCATTTCAATATCCAATACCTCGTGCTTAATAAATAGCCTTCGTAAAACGACATACCCTGATAATATCAAAACGCCAATAAAATTTAAGGTATTTTTCTTTGAGGCATTCAAGGATAGCTGTCCATAAAGCAGTATATTAAAACAGTTAGTAGATTGAAATTTTAGTTTGTCTGAGTTTATGAAATACAAGTTTTACCTAACTTCTTAACAAACGGATGATTTTTATCTAAATTTTATACTATTGCTTTAGTCAGAATCTGATTAGTGAGACAAAGCAGGTTTATGCTTTACATACACCTAGATTGAATGAATAACGATAGGCAACCATATTTCTATATATTAGAAATAGTGATCACTTCCCAGGTAAAAATAATTAGGAGGGAGTGGCGATGGTACTCGAGGCTTTAGCGCTCATATTATATATTGTTTATATAAATCAAGAGAGACAAATTAATAAAACTGAATATTTAGGGCGAGGGGCGCAGGAAGACATCCCCTTCCGTCCTCAATCGATCCCTATTTGAAAGGAAAATTTTCTTATTAACCGGATCTTTCACAAGCAAAGAAACGCCTGCTAGATAGGATAAAACGGTATTAATGTAGAAAGCAAAATAAAGAGAATCACTTACTGCCTTGAAAATTACAAAAGGATTCACACAAAAATATTAACCCATTAAGTACGATAGAAATCAGACGATATCTAAAAAAAACCCAGACGATTTATATTCAGTCATTAAAAAAAGCAGACGAAAATGAAATTACTTATGTTCCCAAATGGGAGCATTCGGACTTAACCCATTAAGTACCATAGAAATCAGACGATATCTAAAAAACGCAGACGATTTATATTCAGTCATTGAAAAAAACAGACGAAGATGAAATTACTTATGTTTCCAAATGGGAGCATTGGGACTTAACCCATTAAACACCATAGAAATCAGACAAGATCTAAAAAACGCCGACGATTTATATTCAAAGTCATTGAAAAAAGCAGACGAAGATGAAATTACTTATGTTCCCAAATGGGAGACAAAAAAGAAAATAACAATAATTTATTATTTAAAATGGAAAAAGAGTAAAATCTGTAATAATATTAGTTGTATTTAAATACTGGAAAAATATACATATACATACTAAGTTAAGGCATATGTTAAAGTGAATTACAAAAAAAACGATAACACAACCAAAGAAAAAATTTAGTAAAATGTTTATATACTACTCATCGTTGTTTTGTCAAAAATGAATAAATTATTATTAATAATATTTTCTGGGAAGTAAAATGAAAAAAAGAATTTCCCCGGGTGAAAAGTTCTTACAAAACAGGGTATATGCTATTCATTGATTCAACGCAGTTGTCACAATTAAATATACTAGGATGAGTATTTATAAAAAGATTAAACTGGAAAAGAAGCGTTATACAAGATTACGATATAGAAAGAAGTAAAGAGGTAAGTCGGCCAGATATCTTTGTTTAGTATTCATTTAAGAATGGATTATAGCTTTGATGTTGGTATAGATTAAATGCACTATTTGGTGAAGAAGATAGGGGTGTTTGAGGAGCTGTTTTTGAGTGAGCGATCGCGTTCGGGTTGCGAGTATTCATGCTATCAGGTCTTGCGATCAATCTTGAGGAAAAGGATGAATTCGGGTGATGTGCGCTTTCTACAAAAATGAAAGTTTACAAGGCACGGCAATAAACGTATACACAAATTTTAAAATTTAGCGCGAATCCGCCTTTTCATCGTTCACCAAGCATTTTTGCACTAGCTCAAATTAAGGATTAAAATCAAATCAGATTGGATAAATTAAAATGTCAACTTTTAAATACCGGTTTTCATAAATCTACAAATAGCGACTCCAAACGTCTTAACAAAAGGTAACACGTTGCTGGCATAAAAAAACTTCTTACCATTAACTGCCAGAAAGGTTTAGTTTCATGCTCTTCTTGTTATGTGAATAATGAGTTTATGATTCTTATTTTAAATTTAAATAATATACTGATAAATAGAAAATACAAATGGTTTAATTGTTTTTAGTCTCTACAAGTGGTTGGTTGCCCACCAATTCTATGCGATGGCACTTTGCTATTTTAAAAATTCTCCAAAATTCTTATGACGGAAGCTTAAAAGGCCATGGACTTTCAAAAAAGGCAAAAATATCTGTATGAAATTATATTTTGTGATATATTTCTAATAATTAAAAATTGCTCTCATCGCGATACGCGTTGAATCTTGAACATTTACACACTAATGGTGATCTATTTGACGTCATTATATTTTTATATGAAAAGCTAGTTTAGGGTAGGCGACTATAAAACAAAATTATTTTTATAGTTGAACATTTGAAACACAAATTTTTAGACCATATCTTAAGTAATAATTAATTCAGAATTTCTCACAAATTTCAACAGAGGTCTTCACTATCAAAAGTTCATTTCGCATACTCAGTCGATAACCTGTTTAATAAGTGGAACTTGCATCGTTAACGAGCTCATCTGAGCCAAGTTTTAACCCATGTTGATAGTCTAGTGGCAGTCATTCAAGGAACATGTGATAGTCTGGAGAAAAAATGAAAGCCTTATTGTTTGACAAAAGAGATAAAAAGGAAGACTTTTCAGATACTTGAGAGAATTAACTTCAATGTTTTTTTATTTTTAATATTTAAAAAAAATATGTTTATTCATTTTGTATTTTTTTTAGCTTACTTAGCAGAGCTCTGCGGATACCCCGAACCTCCCCGTTCCCAGCGGGGAAAACTGTCACCCCTTTTTCGGGGAATCAATTTGTATTTTTCTATTAATTAAATCATACATTTTATAATTGTTTGCTTGTTTTCTTCAGTTTACTGAAATTTGTTTTTTAATAAATTTGCTATTAAAACATTTCAAATTTTTTTTCACCTGTTTTATTTGTTCCATACTCAATCAATTCTATTTTCAATGTTCAATGCTAATATTGATTTTTGAAAAAATAGGGTAAGCAAAATTTAATATTTCTTTACTTATCCAGTTTTAAGCTTTTTTCTTATTACTCATAAACTTACTATATTATCTGTATACTTTAATTATGTTTTTCTTATGATCTATTAAATATTTCCGGTGAATACTTTTCATGAGCTTACTCCTTGCTTCATGAAACAATTAATTATTTTTCCATAAAAGTAAATAAAAATAAAGTAACTTTGATAATACTATATAATAATACGTCAGCTTGATTTGATTTAATTAACAAAAATCAACGTACTGTTTTTAGAACATTGCATTCAATTTGAAATATAAATAAAAAAAATTGTTTTTATTTCTCTAAAAGTCTAAAACTAAGTTTTTTTTTAATATTTACCTTAATAAGACAAAGTTCACAGTTCAATTTAAGAATTTTTCCGAAAAAAAGTATCAAATGGGTTTTTGAACGAAGCAAAATTTGGCTATATTTTGAAAAAATAAGTTCTGATCTTGCTAAATGTAATCTCTGTCAAGATACTCCTAAAACAACAAAAGGTTCCACTAAAGGCATGCAAGATCATTTGAAAAGACATCCTAGTTTATGGTCAGAGTTTGAAAAAGTGAAAAGTTTAAAGCGTTCGTCACAAAATGCTGAACTACAATCAACGAGCAAGCAAATAACGATAATGGATATGAACAACAAAAAAACAAAGTATTCGAACAACAATAAGCAACAACAAGATTTTGACGACGCAATGTTAAATTTTTTTCAGAAACTTTTACTGCTTTCAAAATTGCAAAATTTGAGGAGTTCATCGGGCTCCTCAGAAAATCTAACACTAACAATTAAAGACCCTACAACTTATTCTAGAAAAATGAGTGAAAAAGCACAAATAGTTGGTAAAAAATAAATGATATATTATCAAATGAAAAAACGGATTGTCAAAGTGTAGCATTCACAACAGATATATGGACATCGAGAGCTCCTGACAGCTACATTTCTCTTACCTGTCATTTAATTGACAGTGAATTTAATTTGCAAAAATGGACTTTAGCAGTCAAGCCCTTGATGGAAGAACACACAGGACAAAACATTGAAATTGAATTGAGTAATTTTATATCGAATTTTGACTTTTCTCTCAAAGAACCTTTGTATTGTGCTACGGATAATGCGAGGAATTTGAAATTGGCTATAAGCTTGTCTAAAAAACTTCTTCATTATTCTTGCAATATTCATTTTCTGCAATTAGTTGTCGGTGATGCTATTAAGAGTATTACAGAAGTTAAAGAAACTCTACAGAAAGCCAAAAGTTTGGCTCGATTAACTAATAGATCAGAGAAGTCAAGAAATATGTTAGAAGCCATGTGCTGTGAGAAAGGAATTAATTTTGTATCTTTGAAAAATCCCAATGATACCAGGTGGAACTCAACCTTTACAAATTTGTCTTCAGTATTACTTTTGAAGGAGGCTATAGAAGCTTTTGCTGATAAGAACGCAGATTTTGAGAAGCTTTGTCCTGATAAGTCAGAATGGAAAATAATTGAAGGATTCATAAAGGTAAGAATTTATCTATTACTTAAAAGTTTTCGATTAACTTTTTCAATTTTTTTTAAGATACATGAAGCCTTTCAAACAACCATAAAAGTTTGGCAAGCTAAGAGCAGTGCAACAATTAATTTGGTTATAGAAAGATTATTCTATCTTCATCAGCATTTACTTAAGTTTGTTGATGAAAAATGCCAAAATAATAGGTTCATAGTCAAAACGTCCGAAAACTAAAACGCCCGAAACCAAAACGTCCATAACCAAAACGTCCGAAAGCTTTGCATAATTTCAACACGCTCTTACTCATTAAAGTTGGTAATATGTAGTTCCATCTGTATTGGTCTGAAACTTTTATTTTAAATTTTTTAATTTTGATATAAAATAAGCTTTTTTTCGGACGTTTTGGTTTTCGGACGTTTCGGTTTCGGACGTTTTAGATTTTAGACTTTTTGACCAGGCACCAAATAATATATGTACTATTAGGTTGGCGAAAATACTCAGAGAAGCCTTGATAAAGCGGCTTCTTAATTTTAGCTATGGAAATAGAATTTCAAACTATCTCGATCCAAGGTTAAGAGGCGTTCACTTAAAACATTTGAGTGTTTTAATTAACTAAGAATGAAGTTCAAAAAAGTTTTATAACACCTGAAATATCAAGTTTTAAAAAGGTTTCATGTGAAAACAAAAATGATTTGTCACCAACAAGCAAACTAAAAAAAGAATACAATAGAGAAAAGACTATAATGGAAATTTTGGCGTAGTAAATAAAAGGAAGTTCTATGAGAAAGCGAATGATGCAAGAGAAGATGAAGATGTTTTGATTTGGGGGAAGAATAAAGAAGCCTGTTTGCATCAATTATCTATTTTAGCGGAAAAATGATTGAATATACCGGCTACCAACTCGAAATCTGAAAGATTGTTTAGTGTTGGTACGAATATTGTGAAGAAAAAACGAACTTATTTAAACCCGGAAAAAGTGGGAGAAATAATATTCAACTAGCGCTCAAAAACCCCCTTCTTGATATATTTTTATTTTTTGAAACAGTTTTTGTAGTATAATAAAAAAACAATAAAATAATTTTGTATTCTCATTTATATAAAAAGAAAATCTTCACCCCGACCCGACCCGATTCCCCTCGAGGAAGACCCCTCTCCGACCCGAATCAAAATCTACCTCCCCGTAGAGCTCTGTTACTTAGGCATCCTATATGGGAGAGCACAGGTGGGGAAACACTCCTTGCAAAATAAGGTGTCAAACATACGCCGATGGGGTGAAGGTGGTAATAGTCTCACTGGGTCCGTGAATGATTTTCGTTATTGCGTAATGAGATTTCAAGTCGATATAATTATCTTTATAATACAGCTTTTCTTTGTATATTTATAATGTATACAACAAATCCGCTTAAAGATTTTAATGAAATGAAGCAAAAATTAATTCCATTTTTTGATCCCCTTTCTGTCAGCCTTCATAATATAAATGAAATATGATATGGGTCTTAAAAAACTCTTAAAGGTAGATATAAAAAAATAGTCAATATCTTACGAATAAATACTCTAAACTGAGATTTTTAGTGCATAAACATTCTGTTTTGTAGCTCATAGAAACTAAAACAGTTTTTCTCATAAAAGAAAACAACAAAATCAAAAAATTGCTCAAGATTAACTGATGCACATTTTGGATGAACAAAATCTTGCCCATGATATGTCAAAAATTCGGCTTTTAAGCAATTTAGTTTGACACCCCTGATACAATAATTCATGGGCGTTAGGTATATACATACAGTGACTTATGAGAAAAAAGATATGATGTGAGCCCTTTCTTGGAAACCAAGTGGCTTAACTAGCGAACTCATCACTAGAAATCTTATAACAAAAAAGTAAGGAATGTAGAAATTACGTAATGCTTGAAATGGATAATTTTTCATTTCATTCATAGAAAGTGGTGCATTTTTATTCGCTAAAAATGGGTTGAATGGTGGTTGTTGTTGCTGAGGCGTTGTAGCGAATGGGTTGAAAGCGGCTTAAATATGTGATTTAGGTTTTCAAGTCAAATGGGGAAAAGAAAAATACGTGTATTTTGAGAAGGCTGTTGAATAAGGGCATCCAAATCAACAAGAGACGCAGCAGCTCCTCCCAAAAAATTTTGAGAAAAATCATTCAAACGATCTTTCGAGTGTTGAGTGCTGTCTAGCCCGGCTAAAATAAAAATGTTAACATGCATAATCAACAGCACAGAGCACAAAAGTGAATATGGGAAATATAAAGGCTGATTTTAATTTTTTTATGAAATTATAAAACCAACGAACAAGGATCATAATGAACACAAATATTGTCGGCAATTAATATATCATGACAAAAAAACTTGAAAAAATGTCTTTAGAAAAGTTGAAATCTTTGAATAAATGCTTTTTTCTTTCTTATTATATTGGCACTTACCTTCACCTCAAGATAGATGTCCATTATATTTACTTGCATTTTCAATATATTTTTATGAAGAAAACATAACTTTTTCAACTAAAAAGGTGTATAAATGGACTTCTTCTTAGAAAACTAAACATTTGGACCTAATAGAATTTGATTCCAAATAATGATGAGTTTTTGGCGAAAATATTTTATAGTACTTATAGTTGAGTGAGAAGGAAAAAAAACTTGGCATTATTAAACAGAAGCAAGTAATTTGGGAGAAAGATATTATCAATGCAGAATAACGAATTGAGATTAAGGATTGCTTTTTTATCTTCGGGGGTATATAGATGTCGGTGAAAAAAATAATTACCCCAGAGGTAGTGTTTTTATTTTTCACAACCTATTTTACCTACATCAAATTGTAGACGGAAATACTTCTGAAAGTGACTTTATGAAAAAATTTCTCAAAAATATTCATTACGGGGGATGCACGGTCTATTTTGATGATTTTTGTGCCAATGGTTTAAAATAGGGACAGATTTCTGACCTCTCTAAAGAATATTTTCATGATAAATCTTTGCTAAACCATTTTGTGTGTAAGATAGCATTTGTTTGGCGTCAATTTCAATGTGTCTCTACAGTTTTCCCTTTGTACAAACATTTGAACAGAGTGTACTCACTTTTTTTGTCATGCTTTTTGCTTCTCATACACATATCATAGATAACAAAAAGCTGAAAATTTCTTATTTCTATTACTTGCTTGTGATAATGTCAAGCTTTGATATCTTCTATTAGGAAGCGTATTTGATTGAGAGACAGAAAAATAATCGATACAATACGCAAGTCCACTTTAGTCATCTTTTTTCATTGCATTCTCTTTTTCTCTCTCACACACACAAATGTCTAACTCTAACCTAGTGGTTCCCAACCGGGGGTCCATGGAAGAATTTCAAGGGGTCCATGGAAATTCTACTTCAAACTACTTATGCTTAATCTCCTTTAATATACTTCTATTTTCCAAATCAATATAAATATATATATATTTAGAGCTTTTTTAAATAAATATTTTCTTCCCTTTTTTAAAGTTTTATATTTTGAATCTTTATGTATGCTTATTATTAGTTACAATATTTTTGAAAAATTTATATTTTAATTGAAAAAAAATTTTATTCACATTTTATGTCAGGCTTTACGATTTCTCTGATTTCATATGAATAAGCATACAATTTAATAAGATGACTACAATAATTTTTTGCATAAAAATCTTTGATTAAACTTGTTGGCTCAAACTATTCAGTTGTAGGAGTCCACAGATAAAAAAAGTGACTGAAAAAGGTGGAACGGGATAAAAAAGGTTGGGAACCACTGCTCTAACCCTTTATCCAAAAACATGTGTTTAGGAAATTAGCATCTACTGTTTTTGATCAATGAAGAAAATTTCATTTTACTTTCGAAAAGAAAACGCACGTAAAACAATTGAAGAAAACGTTCAACTTGACTCAGTTAAAACTTTATGTTTTTTTATGTTATTAGTGCAAGTATTAGCATTAACGCAACTGATATAGACTCTGGAGTTATTGTCGAAGAAACAAATACTCTTGGTATTTCGACCGAGGATTTGGGTCTGAAAGATCAAGGTCCTCATCAACCTCTATGTGAGAATAGTTTTAAAGTGACAAATGAGAGAAAATCCAAGAAATCATGGTATAAAGTTTATCCTTGGCTTGAATACTCGATCACAAAACAGACAGCCTTTTGTTTTGCTTGTCGTTATTTTTCAACCAAAGGGTAATTTTTTTACAAAATATATAATAACCATCCGTTATTTAAAATATTATCTTTTGAGAACTTAACAATTTGTTTATATTTACTTGCTTCGATATTTTAAATAAAGTATGTTGTTTTTCTTTTTTTTCTGGGTTTAAAATAGTCTCTGTTGCTTGTTTAATTAATACACATTTAAGCCCAACCAATGAATACCGTTTTGAGGAAACTTTTACATCTATTGGTTTCAGATCTTGGAAAAAAGCTCTAACCAAGGTTTTGATAAACATGATAAAAGTGCTTCACATAAACAATCATTTATAGCGTGCAAAATTATCTGAAATCTTTATCGCTGAACAAAAATTCTGCAACAAACTCAGTTTCACACATGTTATTCAAAGAAAAAGTTGAAAACAACACGTAATACATAAATTACTTGTTTTTTACTAAATTTTTGTCTGTTTTAAGGTATTGTATAAGCTCAATATTTGAAGTTATTAATTTTTTTGGCATTTATCTCTACGCGGTGATAAAGAAAAAACGGATATTCTGAAATTTTCTTATGAAAAATCGAATGGACTTTTTGTGAACTTAATGAGTTTTATGATGCAAAAAGATAAACGCCTTGAAGAAGTATAATATTTTTCCTCATTTTAAATTTGAAAAGAGCGTGATGTACGATTTCTCTTATTTTTTCATTTAGATAGTTAAGACGTTTCAAAAGAATTCCCATTACCTCTCACCAAGTTCACAAAGTGAATTTATAATTATTCTCAAGGATATTGTGTTGAAAAAATGCATTCATAATTTACCTACTGCTGATATGCCTTTTTATACAATCAAAGTAGATGGAACTAGGGATATTTCAAACACTCAAGTTCTTTCTATAGTAGACTTAACAGTTCTGTATTTTTTGTTGATATTTTGTAAAAGTTGGTTTTTCTTAGGTTGTGCGATACTGCAAAAATGGCAAAGCTAAAGAGGATTTGATACTCGATCTATGAGACACTTATCAAGCCCCAAGGCTAAAGACATCGCCGAAACAATTGTAAATGTTTTGAGATCATAGAAAATTCCCGTTGAAAAAATTGTTGGGCAGTGTTACGATGGTGCTAATGTCATGTCAGGTTGGTTTTTTTAGTTAATTGTTCAGCAACTTTAGTCAAAAAATACTCTCAAGGTACTAAAGGGGGAGTGAAAAAACACATCAATGATTTTATTGGAAGAGAAATTCTTTTCATCCACTGCTTCAATCATCAACTCCACATTGTTGTTATGCATGCTATGCAATAAAATTCAGAAAGTCAAAAGTTTTTTGCAATGTGTAATGGAGTTGAAAAGTTATTTACAAGATACCAAGTTTCAAGAATTTATAAAGGAGAAAAATTAAAAAGATTTCTTCCTATGAGATGGAAATTTAAACCAGAATTTTGAAACTACATGTATAGTTCTTAAAAATCATGAAACAATTTTTGGAAGTACTTGAACATGGTATTTTCTATTTATTGTTTATATACCACATTAGTAATGCGTAAAATTTTATTTCGTTGATATTTTTAAGGCATGGACACTTGTAATCAAGACATTTGTTTAAAATCAACAGGTCCGTACAGCTTAATAAAAAACAAAGAAATCATTTTTGCAGGTTTGGTTGTTAGAAAATTTTTAGATTTGCTTAAGCATTCGAAAGATTATTTGCAAGTATTTTTTTTTATTATCTAGTTTCAGTTCAAAATAGTTTTATTGTTATATAGTCTGAAAAATACCATGTTCAGAAAGCCGCAGAAATGATTGATTTTACAATCAAGGAAATTGAAAATCTCAAAAAACATTGTGAATTCGAAAATACTTTTGATGAAATGAATCGATTCGAAACAGATGAAGGGTTGAAGAAAATGAGAGGAAGAAAAGAAAAAATATTAACGGAGAATAATGAGGGTATTACTTTGATGTTCATTTCTTTTAATATATCTGAAAAAAGGCAATTTTAAGAAAACGAAAACTTTTTTTATGAAAGTCTTATGAACAAACTTATAGATTCTGCCATTCAGGAGCTGTCATTACGGTTTTTTTTTGAAAATAATTATTTATTTATTATTCTTATTCATATTTTTCTCAAAGATTCTATGAAAAAAGTTTTCAAATATTCGGATCGATTCAAGCACTGTTACCGTCTTCATCAATGTTTTTGGAGTCAAAATCAAATTTTCTCCCTCTTTTAACAATTTTCAATATTAATCCTAACGATGGTGCACTTGATAATGAACTCAAAATGTTAAAGGTTTTACGATCTAACTTTGATTTTCTTAACTTTTTCAAGCAACTTCTGCTTTTAAAGCAACTTTCAAAATTTGATCCAATGATTCATAAGTCTCTTGAAGATGTGTTCTCTATATTTTTTTAAATGAAAGATGCCTTTCCTAACGTTTTAGTTTGTATACTGGTACAAGTTTTTCGATTTATTATTTTTATCTGATAAGAATTGCTTCAATTTTAACGTTGTAATACATTTGGTGTCTCGACAGCAGTATGTGAAAGAGTTTTTTTGAGTTTAAAAAGAATTTTTACATTATCAAGAAGTTCTTGCAACCAAAACAGAAAAGAAGCTCTTATTCTACTTTCTTTTATGCGAGAGTACACTTCTGAAATAACAAAGGATGAATATCTAAAAGAGTTTACATAAAAAAAGAGGCTTATATTATTTTAACAAGTTTACTTGGAAATCATTTGTTATAAGAGAAATCATTGTACAAATTAATTAGGCTTAATAAATAATCCCCGTAATGAAGCTCCAGCGACGGGCCTGCATATATATATAGTTCTTAAGAAGGAAGAAAATATAAAAGTATTTTACAAGTAGAGGCAAGAGTGATGTACTCATCATTGTTATTTTGAGTGGGACTTTGTGTCTGCTTGATATGAAGAGAGGAATCAAAAGAGTGAGCAAAATCATCAACCAAATTTGTGGATTGTAATTCGTCTCCCATTTGCCCATTTCTTACAATCGCATTATTGTTCCATGGATCAGGGTTTGAAGAGCTTGGCGAAGAAATAAAAGTAGTGCCATTCGTATTCACTGAAAATGGATCCCACATTTCTTGACTCAAAGAATCTAAATATTGCATTAAAAGTTTCAATTTTACATTTATTGTTTGAAAAAAATCTAATGTAGAAGCGGACACACTAGACGTCCATGAGAGCCTCATTCACTTTTAAAATATTGGTAAAGCGACACTGTTTTACCCAACCACATAAAGTTAATGCATTTTTTCAAAAATTACGTTGATTGCTATGATGACAATTTCTGCATCAAATAATAAATGCCTTTTAGTTACAAAAAATATATTCTGGGGAAGAAACTAAATACTAAATCAAGTAGCTAGTTATGCTCAAGGAAACATGGATGAATTCTTCTGAGCTTCTTCAACTTTCAAAATTACAAACTGACCTCTCAGACTTCTAAATCGTCTTCACATTCAGGAGAACTTAGATGACAAGGCATAGAAGAAGTCGAGTTTAAATTTAGAAAGCAGATACTTGTGATTTAGAATTTTTACTTTTTATGTTCGAAGGCGTTTGGTTTCAATATAAAAATGTTTTTCATTAGATAAATGTTTAAAATTTAGTCAGCCGCCTTTTTATAATTGATGAGTGAAACTCCAACTCATTTATTTAATATTGGATGATTTACACTTCATTTTTAATCAAAATCATTTAAGATCAGTGAAAATGGATTTTTCTAAAAAAAAAAAGATGTTCAGAAGATAAATATACAAATTGTTGAATATCTGTATTTAATTTGACTTTTAATTGATATTTACGTTATATGTAAATTTTTTTGTTTGTAAGTTATAGTTTATTCATTAATAAGTCAAATAGCTTAACCAATAAGTAACCTTTCAGATCAATTAGTTTGTTCATTACTCAGTTAAGTCAATAAAATATTTTGTGAATTTTTTAATGAGTTAGTTAAAAAGTTAAATAAAATATACATCTTAAAAATTAGTCTTGTTGTTGGTTGTTGTTCTTTAGTTTATTAATTAGTCTTTTGTAAATTAACTTTTATATTACTTTTTTGTTCTATTGATGGTTAGTTTTTTGCTTATTATTTTTTAAAATTGGTCGATAAATCTGGTTGGGTTAGTTTTAAACTAAATATAAAATAGTTAATTGTTTAGTCAAATAGTTGATGAAGAAGTAACTTTTCAAATCAACTTAACATCCTGCCAAGCTGCTCTGAAATTCCTATCAAACATATTTTACAGACGATGTGTGAGAGCTATATAATAATTATAATCCTTTGTTTCAATATGCACACAATAAGTAAGCAATGTTTATCACAGTGTCTCCTTGTAGTATTTTTGAGGAAACACATGTTGATGATCCACTAGATTTTCTCTTCTTCTTCTTTCACAGTGATTTTATTTCTCTTTCTGTCTTCTTCTCTTCCGCTTTCTCTGTTAAAACTCAATCACTCTTCTTTCATTCAAGCTCTCTTCTCTTGTTTAACCTCTCCTATCTCATTAAGCTCTCTTCTCTCCAGTGGGGTAGCTAGGCTGGGCCATGAGGGGCGTGCCCTCCCCCCATGTACCTCATGGTGCCCCATGCACCTTATGAGATATCAGTTTTCGCAAATTTCTACAATGAAAGGATCAAGAAAGTATAAATAATGTTGCTCATGTTTTTTAAGTTTTTAAATTGTGCCTCCTATCAACTTTTTTCTGGCTACGCCACTGCTTCTCTCTAATTTGTATTTAGAGTTAAATTAAAAATAATTCTATTTTATCTCATTAGAAACTAGTTTTAAGCGGAATATAAGTTCAATATTTTCAGAACCTTTTTTCATGATACCAAAGTTCAGCTATTCAAATTAATCACAGATTTTTGGTATAAAATTAGCTCCATCAATACACCAAACATTTTGCAAAAATGAAAATTTGTTTTTAAATGAGAGAAAAATAGTTTCCAATCGTTACAATTTTATATCAATGAATATTGTCAGACTTGCATTAATTTTTTTTTCAACAAAGGTCACTTAATCTATATCAGTACGTTTGTTAAATTTTGTAACATTTGAAAACTTGAATTTTTTCAAGTCAAGAAATTTTTTTAATAGCTATTTGGGAAAGAATATTTTGACTAGCTATTCAGTTTAAAAGCAAGAATACTCTATTTTATATAACGTTCGATTGTTAAATTTTGTAACACTGTATATAATTAATTAAATCATTTTTTAAAGAAAATTTGTTGATTATTATAATAAAATATAATATTGAAACAAAATGTTTTCATCTGTTAAAAATGTATTTGATCTATTTATGACAGCTGTCAGAATTTTATTTGTAGACAGAAATAGTCAAAAAACGCAATGATTTTCTTGTTCTCGTATACTATGATTTATGTTTGTTTAAATAGTTTTTTAATGATTTTGTTTTTAGACTTAAATAATTTTATGAAAAGTGATTAAACTACCCTTTTTTGTATACTATGATTCCGTACAAAATGTAAAAAATACAAGCGTTATCAAATCATCCTATAAGGGTTAGCTACTTCAACGTTGGCTTTTGCTGCTTATAAGTACTTGAAAATATCAAATAAACTTTCTCATTTTTATGCCTCCTATTATTTTGAAATTATTCTGAGAACAGACGGTTCCATTTTAAATAGTGAAAATTGCTTAATTAGTTTATTTTGTTTCCTTTCTCTCTATGTTAATTATATAGCAAATTTTTCAATTTTGAGTAAAAAGTAAGGTGCAGCGGGTGTATTTTCATTGACAAGGCACTGATGTACCGCCTATGTCAAACTATGAACAAATTGGTATCGATGAGGAATCGAATCCAGAGGCTTCCGTGCTGAGTCCATCATCTCAACCAACCTGCCATGCCACCCATAGAGTATGCTGTAGGGGATACGTCAAATTAGTTTTCAAAAAACTTAAGTTATGCTGTAAATTTTTTTAGTTTTTGTTGAGGCTCTATAACTTTTTCTCATAGACTTTTTTTTACTTAAAAGTTATTATAAAAGGCAAATCATTGCAAAATGTTTAAAGTTATTTTACTTTTTGTAGATTTTTGTAGCTTGCACCAATTTAGCTTTTAAACTATTTTTGAATGATGCTGAGAAAAATGAAGTAATGCAATCTTAATTTATTGTTTGCACAATTTTATCTTTATTTTATACCCTTTTTTGAGAGTCTAACTAACTTACACTTATTTTTATACACTAAAAAGAATGAAAAAATTCTAATACCAAGTTTTCTAACTTAAGTTCTGTTTTACATTTTTGATAGAAATTATCTCAGAAAAGTTGTGTAATTTAGATGTGTTTTTTTTATTTTTCTAAATAAAACATTTTCATTTTTTAGGAAATGGAACAACTGAAAATTAATGAATGATTTTTTCATTCAATAAAATTTCCAATTTTTTATTGTTAATTGATATCTTTACCCCTTTTCTACACATAATTTGGAGATGGTGCGCATCTATTTGAAGTGAGAAAGAAGGAGCTATATATAAGTCCTCATTCATTGTTGACTTTAAGCTTAATAGGGCGGGGATTAAAGTTTACATTAAGCTTAATTAAGAATGAAATAGAATAGACAAGAAAGTAGGCAGACAAGAGTTTTTCAAGTAGGAATTCAAAAAAATGTTTTTTTGAAAGACGCTTGAAAGTCCCCCCCCCCTCTCCCCCATCCAATAATTTCAAGGATTTTTTTTCATATAAACATCGCAGGGTGTCTAGTAGACTCTTTTCCTTTAATTACATTCACTCATAAAACTATCCAACATTCAGTTATTTGTTTTCAGTTGTTTTCTCTATCAAACAAATATCCTTTCATCAATTCCTATAATGTGCCTGATAAACTACTTCATTTTCTAATGAAAAGCCTATTCGCCCCCAACAATTTTTGTTTTTTTAAACTAGTGTATATGCGATATGCAAATTTAATTAAAATATTTTCGCTGGAAGTATAGTATTTAAATTTCACCAATTTTGTAAAAAAATATAAAGTAATCTTATAAAGTTATGTATGCGCTGAATACACTCTATTTTAAAGGATTGCTTGAATATTTGGTCTCCCGTGGTATTTCCAAACCATTAATTTTGAAAATTGCAACAACAAAAAAATCCCCCCCCCCACCCAAATAATTTTGAGGATGTTATGCGCCCCTGGTTTGCTAGTTAGTTACTAATGTTACTAAGTTTATGAGAGATGCAAAATATTAATTAGAAGAGTTAGAGCCATTAAAATTTCTAGTAGCTCCTGTCCAGCTACACTCAATATGAACAGCTTGGCTCCACCTTTGGCTCCTCTAAAATTATCTGGCTCCATGGTTACGGCTCCCCAGCTTTGTTCAGAAGTGCCATTTCATATATCTTTCTGTTTGCTCTTTTATTTCAATTAACACTATTTTTCACATATGTCCTTTTGCTTTCTATTCAACATGGTATTTTTAAGGAATATTTCTCAGAAGATCTGACCTTCGATGTATGTTAGAAATAATTATTGTTTACTAAAACTATTTGTTAAGCTTTGATTCATACGTAATTATTGTTTATGCTTGTTTTAAATAAATTACTTACGTAGGAATCTTTCGTTAGAATAAACTTATACTTCAATGTACGATTTTAACAAAACTTTACTCTAGGGGATGAGATGAACAAGATCAATCCAATAAAGAAAAGTGAGAGCCGGGTGAAAGTAAAAGCCATTGACAGAATCGACCATAGATCGTAGAAAAACAATGAGTCTAATTTACGAAGTTCCTTGATAAAGTAGCAGGCTCAAAAGTTTCGTAACGAAATGGGCTTTAAGAGTGAATTCAAAAGAAGTTACGCTTAGCAGTATGGATTCTAAAAAGAAGCCAAATTCACCAATCAAAAATCAGCGGTGAGTATAGTCTCGACACAGAGAACGAGGATGCATTATTAGATCAACTGAGGAGACCAATTCAGATAACATAACCAAATATATAACGTCAACAAAATAGAATAGAGCCCGAAAAATCAGCAAACTTTTCTACTAATTTGAAATGAGTCAAGGACTGTTATTAAACGGATTAATAATAATTGTTCGAAATGTTAAAAGAAATAAGTCGTTTATTCCCTGTATCTTTAAAGAGGTTCTAGCAGGGATATATACATTTATATTTTTTTATAGCAAAGATGCTATAACAGTATCATATTATACAAAAAACTATGTGAAAATAATGTGAAATTTATGTAGAAAAGAAAGCAAAATTAGAAATCATTCAATTTTTGGAATGGATTTTGCATACAAAACGTTTCTATAGTGTAAACATACATATAATATAATGTATATACTATATATTTATATAAAGCAAAAATAAGATCAGAAGTGAAAAACATTTAAGTTGTTCCATTTGAAATAAAATTCAAAAAAGTAAAAATTAACAGCATTCTGGTTTGAAATCTCCTTATAAAGAGTGGTGGCATACGGTACGTTACGTTTCGAAATTATTTTACTTCGAACAGTGGTTCTCAAACGCGGAACTGAGGGGCCGCATGCGGCAGAAAAATTAAATTAGCAATATTATATCAAAAACTTTCAGGATCTCCAAAAAATATTAATCTGTTAATGTAAAGTAGTTTTAATTATATGATCTGCTCCAAAATTTTGTCTACACCCCATGCATATATGGTAGTGGCAGATTTAGACAAGGTGCAATGGTCCATCCTCTATTTTTTGAGTATATCAATGCATACGATTTTTGTTTTGCTGTAGACCTCTAGAGCAATGTTGGTTCTTTATTTGGACCTTTGTTAAAAAAAAAAGGTTGACAACCACTGTTCTAAACAGTGGCAAAAGAAGATTTATTAATTAAATCTCTTCTATAGAAAATGTCTATACTCACCAGACTTAAAGACGTGTAAACACATGACATACGAGCTTACATGTCATGCATACAAAACTAATTAATTAGACACTTTTTTCTTTTGACGCATACATATACAAAACTTATTCTCAAGATGGCGTGAGTGTGAGGATGGAGTCACATCTAAATCCTCTGATTCATTATATATTGCTGCATTAGTGGATGATTTGGATATTACTATTTGTCAACTAGAACATTTTAGGCTAAAATACATTTTGAACGACACAAGATTCAAACTAAAAGAATATATAGTTGAAGATATTCTTTTTTTACGTTTCAATACTTAAATTTTCCAAATAAACTAATCAAAAACAAAATTATTTCATAATTTGCCATTGTATTTAGGATAAATTAGTTATATAAAAAAACAGAGGCGAATTTAGAAGGCCCCCCGCCACCTAAATTATTTTGAAAATGTTAAATTTCTGCATCGCCAGATGCAGGTGCAGAATGTACCTTCACGTATAAAAACATTAGAATAGTTGATTTTAATATCTTCGTAAGCTTCTCGTACTTAACTCAATTTCACTTAATTGTTTTTGTAAGTTTAATCTAAAAAAAATTTCCTAAAAATATATAATGTAATGTAAATTATATGTTAATGATCCATGTGTAGCTTTAATTTGAGCAGCAATTTTTTTATAATCTCCTTTTGTGAGCCTCGATGGTTGTTAGGCTGTACTTCCCAGCTTATTGAAGGTCAGGGCTTCGATCCCCAAAGCTCCCGACTCTTAAAAAAAATCACAAAAACTGTGATTAAACATCTCAAGCATAATTCGAGAATATAGTCTTACGGTGTTAAGTGCTTTGATATCTTCAACCAACCAACCTCCTTTTGTTCAAGTCTAAAATTTTAACGGCTGCCAACGTCGCAAGAATATTTTTCTTTTAATTTTATTTTTTACATAACATAGACATCTTACCCATGCATATAAACCAATCAAAAAATCTAATAATCACATCTGCAATATTTTTAAAAAATTCTTAGTTTTTCCTTAATCTCCCTTTACCTTGTTTTTTAACTTCCTATAACTATAGAAGCCAATTCCGCCAAAGCTATTCACACGAGCACCTTTAACGACCCTGTGCTGAGGTCAAATCTCAAATCCCAGCAACTTCTCAAATTATCTCCAACCTTTTTGACAATTTCATCTCTCAAGCCTCACTATCCGCTGAAGACAGCATTAAATTTTAAAAACTAAAATCTGATACCCTCTTAAACGCCTCCCAACTAGAGAGTAAACTTAAGCCGCTTCTCACTTCACACAATTCTAATAACACCAGTTATGCGACGATCATTACAAACTCATCTACCTCTTGTATACCCAACTTACTTCCCAAACCTCGAAAAACCCAAGATCCAAAACGCACTATCTAAATAATTCCAGAGGAACCAACAAAATCCCGCGCAGAAATTGTAGACTTTAAAAAATCCATAATCAAAAAAAATGAAACCCAAATCACACCCCATTACCATAAAAAAAACACCAGCTTGCGATTATATAAGCCAAAACGAGTTCTCCTTTAGAATTTTTAGATACGTGACATATACCTTTGTTTCTAAACTCGTCTATTTATCAAATTACTTTGAAGTACACCTTTTCTGGTGCCCAGCTCGCTCGAACATACTAGAAAACACTTATGTAGATAAGCTAGTTAAAAAAGTACCTTCAAATACCCATCTACTTAGATCTAACACTCAATAACCTAGACAAGAACTCATCCAATCCTCACCTTCTGTTTTCTTTTAACCCATAAACAATGCAAAACAAATTCTGGACATTTGGTCAGAAATGAAATTCTTGCCACCACGACCGCTAATCAGATGGCTAACCGGACACTGCGGTTGCAACTCCTATTTTTACCGAAAAAAAATCATGAAGCAATCTTTGTAGATTCAACTACAATCAACACGAAACACCTGATCTTCTTCTACTATTCTGCTCTCACTACAACCACGCAAGAACTCCACTTCTTTCACTATGCGTCAAAACTCTCAATCGCCCACCATCTGATGTGTACGAACTACTTTCATATCCGAAACTCCTTAATGCTCTAAACTCTCCACTACACTATTTTCTTTTATTTAAAACAATTAATCGTTAACTACAATTATTTTAGCCTATAATAATCTTTAATCCGATAGTACTTAGATATATCTTCCTAACTACCTACCTACTTAATATGAGCAGCCAAAAACATAAGATGTCATGTTTGAACAAAACTTCAGGGATCAAATTTGGATTTTATTAAATGTTACCAGATGGTAGAAAACGTCGAACATACTTTGTTGTCTATACGGAACGAGCTAGGCTATGAAAAATATATCTAAGTATACTCAAAAATAGAAAAAATGGCCAAAATATCAGTATTACCTACATTAGAAATACCGCGATAACGAAATCATGTTGCTGCATCTACCATTGAAGAATATTTTCATCGGTCCGTATTTATTCCATTTTTAGATGCCTAACTTCAAAAAATTAATCTTCGTTTAAGCAATTTGACATGAAAAGCAAGTATTGCTTTAAAGCTAGTTCCAAGTTATCTCAATAAACATCCACTGTCCCAATATGATGTAAATATGCTATTCGAACATTTTAAAGATGACCTACCTGATTCAAAAACATTAAATCAATAAATTAAATTGTTGCAACAAGTGCGAAGCACTCAGGCTGTCCTTCCTGACACCATGCCTAATACTCTCAGTCATTCTATCGCTTGTTGCCAGCTTTACCCTAATATTACAACAATGCTACACATCATGCTCTTAACTTCAGTGATTATACGAGTTTACGTTTGGCAAAAAAATAGGTTCAAAAATACGAAACTATCTTTCGTATCGTTATGTATGTATCATACTGCTTATAAACAGTAGAGACCCGTTTTTACTAATAAGTGAGGTAAAACATGTCCACAGAACAAGGCTACATAAATACTTTTTTAAGTCTAAAAATGAACAAAAACAAAAAAATTACAAGAACGTTGTAATTTTTAGTTATAAAGCTATTTGAGAAAGAATCTAGTGAATAAAATAGAAAACATTACGAGATGCGGATGTTTGAAAAGGATCAAAATCTTTGTTCTTTGAAGCGTTATTTACTGAAGAAGCTTCAGTCTGGTGTGAAAAATCATCAGAAAAGCCAAATTGTTCTTGATTTTGTCTTTGAGAATGGTCAGAATGCGAAAAATCCAATTCTAATAACTCCTTAACAAACAGTAAGTTTTACAGTTAGTTTGGAAAGGGAACACGCGGAATAGAAAATAAACATTTTAAGCTAAATTGCACAATTTCTCTATTTATGAAGTTTTGCGAATCTCAGGCTTCAATATTAATGAGATAGGGTATGGGAGAAGAGGTGAAATGGGAAAAGCAGAAACATTGATAGAAGTATAGAAACCATTTCAAAAACGCATACATATGATATATATTAAAAACAACTACTTCAATAGGTGTACATTAAAGCATGATTACTTAAACACCCTTCTTATGACATGAAAAATCATTTAATAAAATAATTTAATTTGTATAAAAATTACATATTTAAAACCTTCATGTATAAACAAATCAAGCATAAAGGATAAAAAAACGATACTAACATATAGCTAATTTGTTTATAATGCTGATTATAAAGGATTTCGGGCAATTGCACTATAGACAAGAGAAAAACTATTTCCCAATAAACATTTGCCCGAAGGACAACTTTTCGAGTAGAATAACTGACTGACGGATAAATGTAATTTTAAACAAAATTTTAATTTGCACAATGGCTTAAAATCCCACTAAACAACATATGTAGTTTTATTTAAATTACTAAATGTAGGCTGCCGGTGCAGAAGTACTTAAGAAATTATTAATAGTTATTTCAATTAAAAAGCTTTAATTTTAAAGGACGCATAAAAATCTTCGTTCATAGAAAATTCGGCCAAGACAATATCATCATCAATATATTTAGAGGCTGAATTGATCTGATTCCAAGATCTTTGCATGAATAAGCTTAGCAAAAAATTTAATGAAACTAGCAAAAAACTCTCGTAACATTATTATAAGTTTTAATTTTTTTTATGTGATATAGTTATAAATAGTTAATGTTTAAGCGCTAAACATTTTTTAAAAAGTTTATCATTATTTTAAAAAATATCATTGATTCTAAAATATATCATTTTATTGCTCAAACATTTATGATTATTATCTAAAAATAATCATGTATACTATTTTATGACATCGCATAATGATGGAAAATAAATTATTAACGCTAGAAAGACAATAACGATCAATTGACCGGAGGAGTGTGTTATGTTCAATTTTTAGATATCATTAATGTGATAACGCGTTTATCACACGCAAAACGTATGCCGAAAAATGTTTACCAAAGTAACCACCAAATTTATTGACTTTAGGTCGTACATGCGTATATATTGTTTTGTAGTTTATTGATTCTTCCAGATTCATACATAAACAAACTTGACCATTTGTAATTTCCAAATTTCTTTTAAGAATTTTTCTCTTTCTCTTATTTCATTCATTTAGAAAAAAAGTTTATAGTACTGATTCTTATGAATCCTCAAATTCAAGTGATTTTTTTCTTCAATATATGAAAGAATTTAGGACAAGGAAAGCACATTGTTATGAAGTTGTTAGATTCCAATAAAGGAATGGGGTTGAATGTCACTTGTGATCATTTTTTCATAAGTCTTTCCTGCGCTAAAAATCTTTTGAAGCAGAACACAACTCTTGTGGGCACAATCAGATCGTACCAAAGAAAAATTCCTCCAGAAATAAAGTTTGAGAAGGATGATCCATAAATTCAAGTTTTTTTTTCACTCACGATGAAGGTATTATGCTAGTAGGATATAGGGTCAAAAAATAAAAACGTTTTTCTTTTATCATCTCAGCATCAGAAGCCAAAACCTGAATACTCAGAAAACCGTCTAGAATGCATTCTTTATTACAACAAAGAAAAAGGAGGGGTAGACGCTGTTGACAAAATGCTGAGGGCATATTCTACAAATCCAGGTTCAAGGAGATGGCCCCTCGCAGTATTTTTTAATCTTTTGGACATTGTTTGCCTAAACGCTTAAGTTTTATACAAAGAGATGAAAGCTTCGCCTAAAAAAGGAGAGAAAGTTTCAAATTCTAAAAGTTTTCAGAAAAGTGCCTTTCTCAGGGAAGATAGAGCAGCAACTTCTATTGACAAGATTTTAGGAGAGAGAAAAATGACTACTTGTAAAATATGTCAGAAAAATAAAACAAGAACGTCTTGTCCAAACTGTTATATGTATATTTGTGGATCTTGTTCTTCTCAAGTATGTAAATTATGTTTGAAATTAGATTGACTTTATGTTGTTATATGTTCTCTAATATTATCATATAAAATAGTACATAATTTTTATGAATAAATATGAACACATAATAAAGTAGGTCAATTGACCGGTATGGTATCAGTTGAAGAAAAACGTGTATACTTTTTAGTTTGAATTGAGTAAAAACAAAACATTTCATCTGAAATTATAGAATTCTAAAAGTTTCGATTAAATGGTTATGAGTTTCTAAGATTTACAATAAAATGAAAACAACTTAGCGGTCAATTGACCGGTTTGGTCTTTCGAGGGTAGCAAGGAAAAATGGCTTTGTTTAAAGTGCATAGCTATTTCAGCGTACAATAAAATTTTTAAGTGGTTTAATTTAGTTATTGGTTTATTTAAACAATAAAACTCAAATCATAAAATTTTTTGCCTAATTAAAAATACATTTATCAAGCACTTATCCGTCGGGTGGTTGTCCTACTCGAGCAGTTGTCCGTCGGGCAAATATCTATAGGGAAATTGTCTAGCAGGCAGTTGACCTAGAACCGATTATAAAAAATTTATCGCCAATATCCAAGAATTTGTGCACACTCGTTATGAAAATGGCGGGAAAGAAGAGGGTAACATCGATTTAAAGATGCATTTTTAATATTATATCAATATTGGTTTCACTTAGATTATGTTGAAATTTTAATTTTGTAGGCAAATTATCATTTTAATGAGATTTAGTAGATTATGAAGCAACTATAAACGCTAAAGAAAACTCGAAAAAACAGAGAAAGCGCATTCAAGATAAGGCTGGACAAGTTTTGACACAAAATGAAACAGATTGGATAAAAAAAATTACAAAATTAAAGACAAAAATACACCAGACATTAACTACAAAGCCATCGGTTTTGAATATGATAAAGCTAAATCAATATGTAATTATAATAAAAAAAATAGAGGAATAGTGATATATATGGAAGCTTTAGAAATGGCCTTCTAAAGATATACTGCAATGTAGACTTGAAGAAATTGCGAATCTCATTCCTCCCCATAATCCGGTCGATTCACATAGTTTTTACGAATCTCCTGAAATAACTGATCGACAGGGGGTTTATTGTATTTATCAATATTAAATTTTTAAACCCATTTTGACCTGAATTAATTTTTTTTAATTTTATTTTTTTAAACAAAGTAATAAATCTTACAAATGTTACTGAAATGTTAAATTAAGAAAAAAATTGATCTAGTTTAGTGAAATTAACTACTACCATATGGTAACGATAGGGTGAAAAGCGAACAAACAATATATGGTAACATTAGTGTTACCTAATAGAAGCCCCACCCCTCTCCATGTCGGGTTTTTTTACCCCTCCTGTTCTATTTTTTAATAACGAGCATCTAGAATTAGTTTATCCACCCCCGGTAGAGGACGTCATATATGTATGATCCCAAACGTCTATATCACACGTTGAGCACTGTATTCTTTCATATGAATATTACAATTCTCCCCCCCCCTTCCCCCAACTTACTATTCAGTACTTGGATTACAAAATGATCAATTCAGACATACCTAATGTCACTTATCACTCTTCCTTCCGATACCGAAGAGAATGGTCTTTCACTTTAAAGTTCTTTGTAATGATGTGCATCGCCTAAGCCAGGGTTCACCCAAATTTTCTGGAAGCGAACCGAATTACCGAAAATTTAAACAATACGGGCCGAAATATTGAAAAGTTAAAAAACACTGGTATTATGAAATTCCTATTAATACTTGTTTAAGACTAAATAAAGCAAACTTTTCGATGTTTTCCCTATTGATGAGACAAAGTTGATACACTGAGGAGAAATTGAACACAATATATTTCAAAAATACTTATTTTGTAACACCTATCAATATCAAATTTTAGCTTACGGGTCAGATAAACCTACTTCGTCGGTCAAATCTGTACAACAGCCAGTAGTTTGATGACCCCTGGCCTAAGTGATAGGGGATAATTACATGATAATGAAATTGCACACAAGTTAATACAAGTTTAAAATGAACTTTAGTAAGTATTCAAAAATAGATCCGATTTAGGCCTTCTTTCCCTATTATTTAATTCTTACTGGGCCGAAAATTAAAAGAAGCTCTTACTAGTTTGTTTGTTTTGTGTAATCATGACAAAATAAAATTTTGGAGAAATAGAGACAAGATGAATTCGCTCATCTATCAATATATCTATTATCTATTAACGCGAATAGAATTCTGCCTAAAATTTAATTTGTTTAAGAATTTTTATGTTTAAAATTCTGGTTGGAGATGAAAAATTGGTTTTAAAGAATTTCTTTTAATAAATTGATGATATTTTAAAAAGCTACTTTTATTAATGCAGTCAATTCTTATAAGCTTCATTATTTTCATGATGGCTTAAATTTTACACAATCTAGAAATAAATATATGAATAATTTAGATTTTTATTTCTAATATTTAATGCTGTCTATAAAAAAAGAAGAACAGTTGAAAAAATATATCACGGAGGCTTAAAAAGATTGTAAAACTCGGGTAAGAAAAACATTCAAAATAGAGTTGGGTTTTCTTCAAAAGATTTGACTCCATAGATATAAGTGTTGAATCTTGCACAAAATGAGCGCTGGCTAGCAGCTGTGTAACTCACGGAACTTTTTAAAAATCTATCATTTTAAATTTCATTTTAAAACCCATATAAAATGTAGCATTTGTCTCTGATAAATTTACATACTGTTGAATGAATAGTGAGTGAATACGCTAAATCTAATTTTTATAAACTCAAAGTTAAGGTTCAAAATCAGAAATGCGAAACATTTTTAGCATGATGCCATTATCCTTAATATTTATCAAATCATTAGACTAGAAGCAAAGACAAAGAATATTTCATGCCTACACTTGGCCAAAAGTTATTCATGAATTTACCGGTTATCAACCAGAATATAATCAGAAGATATCTAATGTATGCAGAGGATTTGTGTTAAAAAGCATTTATAAACGTAGACGACCACATTTTTACAAATTAGACTCTGGTCGTTAAAATGGGTTAACTTTAGAAGCATCTAGTTTACACTATTTAGAATGGAATCAGCCTATCAGTAACAATTAGAGGACATTGGTTAAATCATTGCATTTCATGAGAGAGACTGACCAAATCCCCTTTTTGAAGCGAGTAAATATTCCTTCCCAGCATGATTTAAAATGAATTAAAAGTGGAGAAAACGAACAGGTTCGGTAGCTGAAGACTCTTTAAGCTTAGCCTTCTGTTTTTCACTTTCGGAAAGAGCGATTTGCAAGCGAATGTCATCGTATTTCTCAGCCTTGGTCTGGCTTTCAGCAGCTTCTTTACTCATCGCAATTGCTATTTGAAGCTGGAGTTCTTCTTCGCCTGCTGTTGTTGGCCTACTTGATTCCAATTCACCAGTCGATCCTTTAACGAATGAATATACTTAACTTGGTGAAACCTAAGCTATTTTAGACGAATGTTACCAGGGGGGACGAAAAAACGAACTCTTACTTTCAATGAAATTAAATAGGAATTACTAAAGTCATATGCTTTGTTCGGCCGTAAATGGGTTAAGCCAAAAGTGGTGATAGATCATCATCATAAGTCTTGTTACAAGTATATACTGTTTTCTCAGTACAAGTATTGAAGCTTTTTGCAATCATTTTTATTAATCTTATAATTTAAACATCTAAAATACGATTAGTATTACCGCTACATATGTTATCAAACCTGGATTTATGCAATCGTTCAGCTTGACGTTTAAAATAGTCAATAGTTTTGTTTACTCGACTAGAGTGCTTCATTTCCAGTGCAAGCCTCACTTGTCGGGCTTTAGAAAAGTGGATTCTAACACTTCAGAACCTACTCTTCCCCACATGACGTTAATGCAGTAAAACGAAATTTCAAGTGTATTTTTTAGCCATTAAGAAAAATGCACATTTACAAATTAGGCATGATAAGCAATAAAAGAATAAAAATGGAATTCATTTCATAGACTAAATTATTTATTCTCTTTAAATGTGACTTATTGCCAAAATCCCAAATTCCTCAATATGGATGCAACACGTTGCGCAAAACGATCCATTCAGTGACCTCTTCTCGCTCCACATGGAACTGCTTCGTGATCGTCTTAGGGCACTGCAAACTCCAGTTTGAAACCACATGAGCTAGAAAGTAGTGATGCAATCAGAATCACAAACAAGGTCATTTGACTTGATAAAATCAATGTAGTTATAGTGGGATTGAGTGAAGGTATTAATGTCTGTTAATAATAGTGATGTGTCCATTAGATAAAAATTCTTTTATAATAAATTTTGTAAATTATAAAAAGTTACCCCCCCCCCCCCCCCCCCCACCTTTTTAATTTTGAAGATGTGCGCCTCTATTATATAGTAAATGTAAATATTAGAGTTGGGGAAAACAATATTTTCGTTGATTTTTCGTTATCATTAAAAACGATAACGAAGTCATATTAGTTGAAATTAACAAGGACAAAGACAAGGTATTTTTATGTTAAGGATATTTCGCAAAATATTTTTTTCCACACAATGTTATAAAAGATTATAAAATAACCGCGCGATATATATTGATCAATGACTTTTCGTTTTTTAACATTATCAATACACCATTCAGTATCTATGAGATTGCTTCAAAAAAAGGAATCTTGAAAGTTGTTTCTCAAAATTGTTTGGAGAGTTTTTGAAAAATAGAAAAATAATTCAAACAGTGCCTTTCGATCTATCAAATTAAATCATTATTGCATCTGATTACGTCAAAAAATATTTTATATAATTTTTTTAAAACATGTAAATAGTGAGAAGCATTGTGCAAAAGTGATTGATTAAAATTTTTTTCCAATTTTCTTACTTTCTCATTTTGACATGTCGATTTATATCAGTTTTCTTTTTTCCTTGTGCCAATTTTACTAGCGAAGATTCATCAAAAAATCCAGAGATGTAAAATCTAGAAACGGGTCATACAATGTCACTCCAACAAGCCATTTTCACTACCTTATATTTTTAAAAATTAATATACAAATAGAACTCATCTTAAGACAAGTTTAATGGTGTATATCTCAACTCAATATGTGGAGTCGTTCTTGAGATATGAGAAAATGAGGACAAAATCGTTATTTTTACAAAAAACACAGTTTAGGAAAATCTCAGCAATTATTAGAGCAACAGAAATCTATTTGATATAATATTAAAACCAAAAATATGGTCCAACTTTTACTTTTAAAATTTTTTGTGAAAGGACAAACCAAAAAGTTGACCTTTACTTTGACATTTGATCCCAAAAAGGTCATTTGAAGTAGAATTCCTTTTTTGTAACTTTGAAGGAAAGCTTTGTAGATCTTTTCTCTTGAAAAACTCTATTAAGTGTACTTAATCAAGTCGACTTAAACCAAAATATTGATATTTATACATAAAAAAGGTGGAAACTACCGTATGAAGAAGTTGTCTTCATCAGAAAAAGATGACATTTGTAAATGGGTAGATGTGAATTGTTTACTTACTCTTAGCGAATTAGTTACACGTGTTAACAAAAGTTGGCTTGCCTGTTTAAAAAATCTTAAGTTGATAATTGCCTTCTTAGTTTTACTGCACAAAAAAGTAGTTCGTAATAGTGATAGAACAAAATACCCTTTTTGAGTCGTATTTATTTTGAGAAGTTTGTTTAAAAATTATTACAGGAAAAATGTGAAGTTGGTGTTGGCGCTGCAACAACTGTTACGCAGGCTAGAAGTAGAAATATTTCTGTTGTAGCCGTAGTGAGCAGAAAGAAATTGTATCGAAAGATGAATGATCGTGCAGTTGACTGTTTAGAAACATCTCAATGATTTAAAAGAAGCTTGTGTAGAACAAAGCATTGTAAGTCCTGCATTAAATATTTACAATGCATGAATTCACCCCTACAAAAGGTTAGTTTTTTTTTACTTTAAATATAAAAAATTTTTGATATAAAAAATTAGTAGCTTCCAACTTCACTGAAAAATATTATATTAACCCATTAACGACCAGAAAAATCAGACGATATCTAATGTAAAGCAGAAGATTTGTTTTAAAAAGCATTAATAAAAGCAGACGATTTTATTTGTGTAAAGTCGACATATGTCGACTGTGGTCGATAACCGCATAATACAAGTTCTTTAAAATATGCAAGAACGAAAGTTAATAAATTCGATATTTTCTGTACTCACCCAGATACAACTGATAAAATTTACTAATGTGGTTTCTTAACCCATTAAGTACCATAGAAATCAGACGATATTTAAAAAAAACGCAGACGATTTATATTCAAAGTCATTGAAAAAAGCAGACGAAGATGAAATTACTTATGTTCCCAAATGGAAACATTGAGACTTAATGGGTTAAAATAACAAAATCATTACGTACACTTGATCTCACTCATGCATATTCCAGGATTAACAATGACAAATTAGAATACTAAACGCATACATAACATTAACACACCACCTGCCACATACTTCAAATCCATGACAACTAAATAAAAGACACGAAAGGAAACATCCAATATAATGAAAGAAAGACCCCCCTAACGTTTTTTCAAATGTAGTCAAGGGGTGCAATTTCCTTTCAATAGCTACATCTCAGACTTTATGCAATCAATCCTTCTCAACAAAACATATATATATATGATAAAGATAACAAAAATAGCAACCTATAAGAACTGAACAAATTACCTCATACTAGATACTTGAGTCACTCAACAGTCAACACTACCATTAAATTTTAGCATACAATTTAATAACAGAACATAAAATCATAGTACAATTTTGAGTACATAAATTCAGGCTAATATTTTTGATGCAAAGCATACACGTAATAGACACAAATACAGCACACAATTAAGTTTAAATGACCCTGAACATTTACAAAACTCCTAAAGGCAGAGCATGGGGAAAATATATGAGGAAACAATTAGCAACACATACAAAACATCACATGCTCCACCTTTGAATAGCTCTAATGTTTAACAAACCACTTCATCAACCAAAAACAAATAAAAAAGAAACTATTCAAAACACCTTAAAGATAGTCTTAGATTTTGCCAAAATATTCTCCTTCTTAAGCTATACAATACAATCAACATCCATAGCACCCACAACAAATTAAAGAATCCTTGATTAATTATTCAAACTACACCAAAATTTCTTTGTTTACACTTCATGTAAAAAATAAAGATAAAAAGTAGAAGCTTAAAATATCATGATATATCAACACGCTTTGAAGCAATTTACAGATGAAATAATTTTAAAATTGAAAGCTTATAAATAAATTATTCGAGTAAAAGCAAGCTTGCATACAAAAAAGTAGGTATTCAGACTTCCCTCACATCGACGATAAGCAAATCTATCTGCCTTTGCAAAGACATCAAAATAAAACTATTTTCCGAGAACAAACATCTAAAAAGCAGGGGGTTGTGGGGTCAGAGTCTGGAGTCGCGTGTTTTGACAAAGTGTCGGAGTCCTAATAATAATTATTGTTGCGACTCCTATTTAATTCACAGTTGTTAGATTAAAAAATAAATTCATAGAAACACTCTTTAGTGCCAAACGTTGCAAAAAGACTAGATAAATTGTGATCATCATTTTAATTTAACGTTGTATTTTTGCAAATCATAGAAAGAGGCTGAAAATTTTATAAAATAAAGAATGAACTCTCTTTTATTACACAAATACTTGTAAAGGAACAAAGCTCAGGTTATGAGTAGGAAGTTTTTTGGAAAAATTTTTTTAAACCAAATACTTTTGAAAAAATACTTTCGGATAGATTTAGTTTTTGAAGGCTGTTGTTTTGACTTGGATAAAGATGTTATAGACAATAAATTGAAAATGTTTTTGAATACACTCTAAGAAAGAGCACACCTTTAACACTAGTTAGATTGAAAGCTAACTAGTGAGTCAGAAATTTATAACGCATGTTTGTAAAGCAAATTTACAAAATTTGGAATCGGGGATTTATGATATTTGAAATACATAAAAAGGAGCTTGAGTTGCAAATCAAGTAAAAGTTTAACTTATTATTATAGATATATAAGTTATGTATTAGTGTTATTTGTAAATTCAAATTATAAATGCAAAGTATTAGGAGCTTGGCAAAGCTCTGGAAGCATTTAAATATATATGAAAATGCTTTGACAAGATACTATATATTTAAATGCCGTTTTTTAATATTCTTAAATAATACCCCATACTCATGGGCATCCTCTAGGAGTAGCAAACCCCCCCTGAATTATAAATATTTTTATTTTTTCGAAACCGTAGATAATTATTTTCCAACATAATTTTAATGGCAGTCAAAAATACCATTGTTTAATTTACATAGTTAACTTATATAATTGTAGATGAGTTTTTAAATAATTTTTCAACATACTCTTGGTTATCATTTATACCTTTATTTTATAGAATAATGTTATGATAATTTCTATCTTTTTACATCAACAAAGCGTTTTTATTTTATACTAAATAAAGGATATTAATTTTTTAGTAATCTCGAATTTCAATTTTTTTTGTCTTTATATAATAAATATATCAAGTCATTTTTTATTTTTTGTCCCACCTTAAAATGAATTTTTTTTTCAAACTTTGGGAATCACATTGAACTAATGTATACTTGATGAAATACATAAATTTTTATTTAAATTTCGGCTAATTTTTCTGGACAACCACTTTTTCGGACTCGAGTAGCACAAAAATTACTGGATAACATTTTTTGAAATTTTTTTCATTTAGGATCATCAGTCACATATTGCATTTTATCCTAATTGTTTACTATACTATATATAATGGTGGTGATGTATTTTTCGGTTTCCTATGCTTTATAATGGCATGATATATAGAAAACATATTATCAATAAGAGGTTTATAAATTCTACTTTTTACTACAGTTTGATACTAAGGATTTTATATTTTGTTGTTTAGAAATAGCACTTTTCTGATTTTTTAACGAAGAGCATTGGTCATATTTATACCGACAGTGTGCGAAGAAGAAATCACATTCCACTGTTATTACGGTTGTTATTGATTTTAGGGCATAACTGTGAGAAAAAAGATTAACACAGGTTGCATTACGCGTTTGTGAACGTCGTTAAATATTTATCTCGAATACGACGCTCCGGACACTTTTGAGCAAGCGTATGTGGTTTATTTTAGCGGGTTAGTACGTTTAAATTTTAGTCAAATATTAAAAAGCGTATAACTTTCGTATTTCTCAAGTAGTGTTGACGTCAATTGTGAACGACCCCTAACAATTTTTCAATCCTACGAATTTCAAGCTAATTCCAACTCTATGCAGTAACTGTATGGTTGTCGGAAGATCTGTCAAATAGAATAAAGTATAGTCACAGTGAAACTGACAGTCTTCTTGATTCTTCAGATTCAGCCACCAGTGATATTGAGCAAAATGTGGAATTTAATTTCAGTTTTGAAAAGTGTTTTGCTGATATGAAAAAGAAAGCGGATCAAAAAGAAACAAGCAATACAAATGCTACACCTATAACAACAAAGAGTCCATTTTCAGCAGCAAGTATTAAAATTAGAACGGAAATATCAAGGTATCTAACATTTAAACTGATTGCAAACAATAAGAACCCTCTTAAAAAGCGAACAAAGAAGAACTTCCAAGTTTGGCTCTCCTCTCAAGAAAGTATTTATGTGCTCCTCCTTCTTCAGTAGAGAGCAAGAGAATTTTTAGTGTAAATGACAATATATACTCGCCAAAGAGAAACCGTTTAGAACCAACAACTGGAGAGATGCTTATATTTTTGCACTATAATTTGCGAGTGCTTCAATTTGACTATGATTAAATGCATATTTTTACTATGTACTAAACGAAGTTTTTCTCAATAAAATGGAATTATTTATATTATTTTGAACTCAATACGACATCGTTGTATTATTATAATGGAATTATTGAGAGATGTGTTGGGTCTTCTAACGCATATGAACAGAACTAAAAAAAGTCCTTCTGACAACCTTTCTCAGGGTCAAAAAGAAGCCAAACTTTGGTAAGAAAGGTCTGTGGAAGGCGCTTATTAGTGCTGATGGATCATATGCGCTAGAAGCCCCGATGTGTTTATATAAAACCTTTCCAATAGATTGTTTGTTATCTAGCATATTGTAAAGCTTTAATAGCAAGATGATAAACGTTGCTGATCAATTTTCAACTTATATCTTAATTAAGTATGTTATTAATACCTAGGCACAGTAATACATATATGTAATAATGGCCAGGAATCGTATCGGGAATCAAGATAATTGGATAGAATCGAATCGTATCTGAAACGTTAAAATTTTTGGTATCGTCCAAACACTAATGTAAATGCTTCCTCGATTTTATATGATTTCCTTCATATACACATTTTAAAATGAGAATGTAAAAAAGCAAAATAAAAATACCTCCTAAAATTTTTTATCAATTATATCCGAGCGTGAACGCCCCCTAAAATGTATATCATTTCTTCCTTATACATACAGGCCCGTAGATAGGACTTTTCAATTGGGAGGGCTGGAAAAAATTGGGGGGGGGGGGGGGGGGGGGGGGGGGGGGAGGGCTAAATATTTTCGCAAAAATTTTTTTGGTACTTATGGGTTATCTCTCCCCCATTCAAAAAATTTTTTAGTAAATTACTGAAAAAAATTTTAAAGTGGGAAGGAGATAACTAATAAGTACCAAATTTTTATATATTGTCTAAAAATAAACCATTTTTTGAACCCTTTATTGATATCGAAATATATTAGGCTGGGGGGGCTCTGAATCTGAGTTGGGGGGGGGGGGGGGGGGGGGCTTAGCTCCCTCCTGCCCTCGCCGGCTACGGGCCTGTATACATAGTTATATCTCAATTTGAATTGCATCTTCAACCTTACAGCATTTCTTTCTTATAAACAGCTGAGAAGTTTAGACTATCTCTAAATCCAGCGAAAATTAGCACTAACAGAATACACGTAAACACAATCGAAAAATACACAATTTTCAAATGCCTCCAAACAAGCAATGAAATTAATGAGAAACAAGATATTGATGTTCTAGTTTTGGAAATGTCGCATAGCTATCTTTCCCTGTTTAATAAATAAAGCTAAAAATTAAAAAATTAGCATATCTAAAGGTAAAGGTATGCTTCAAAGAAATATATCATAACGGGCTTAGAAGTGATAAAATTTAAATATCGTAAAAAATACACTTAAAAATACTAAATTTGACACATATAACTTAAGAAGTATAACATAAGATTAAATTAAATAATGAAAATATTACTTGATAAACTAGAATTCTTTTTCCAATTACCTTTTTTGGCCTAAAATCGGAAAGTATTATATAAAATAAATATAAAAAAATTAACTTACAGTTATATTATTTTGAGCAAATCTTTCTTTTGCTTTTAATGCTCTAGTTCTTTCATTTTTTAATCTTTCACTATCTTTAAGTAATGAAACAACTGCTTTCGCCTTCTCCCTAACATTGACACCTCGATCCTTACTATTAGTGTTAGCAGTTCCTTCTTCAATATACTGAAAATCCTTCAAACTTTGAATAGCAAATACATTTTCACGGCATTGTTGTGCAACTTTATCATTTCCTGTTTTAATTATATATTCCATTACGACTAAAGCTTTGTAGACATGACGCCAATTTTTCCCACTATCACTTAGCCTTTTCCAGAGCATTTGCATAATTTCAGAAAAGGCAACAACATTATAAGTTAAATCAGCTAATTCTGTCATAAGTGCACTTGTTGGACCCCATGGATCATTTGAAGTAGCTTCGCGAACTTTTATTTGTGCAACGCTATAATTTTTAATAACATTTTTAATATTGCGACGCACAGGGGCGATAGTAGACATTAGCTATCACTATCTAAAGACGAATATCAATATAAAGAATCTAAAAAATTTAAGTTATAAATAAAATTCATAAAAAAATATATAACTAAGTTTAAAAAACGTTCACCTACTTGAGGAAAAAATTAACATTAGTTAAAAAATAGAGTAATTTATAAATAAAAATATTTAAAAAATTTTTTACAATTTTAATAGACGCAATGTGAATTCCACCTGTTAATTATAATAAAACACATGTTAAGCCACAAAATATTAGGTTCGATCCACATCAACTTTCCTTTGTCCATAGTTTGATACAAGAGGTGCAAGTATGCCTTCTTCATGAAAACAATCCACATTACCTTAAATTTTTGGATGCTATAATAAATTTGGTTAGATATTTGACTTCCATACCACAAGGCCTCGACTTTAACTTAGCGACAAATTTGCCCATAGTTCGACGTAAAAGGACCACTTGAGCCTTATTGATGAAAACACTGTAAAGTACCGTTACCTTTCTTTATTTATATAAATATATGAAATTAAAGAATTTTTCAACTTTTTTTCATCATGTTTCATTTTCATGTTTATATTGTTTGCTATGTTTGTGTTTTCCTTTTTTTAATTCATGTTTTCAATAAATGCATACTTACTTACTTACTTTGTCTTCAAATTTATATGAATGTTCCCACATTTATGCTCCATAAAATATATTCTCATTAAAAGCATACTAAGAACTTTACGAGACTATATGTACAATACTGCTGAATTTGTTACAAAAATTGTAAATATGATATTAATACAAGTACGTTGGTTTTGATGCGAAATTTTTATCTTGCTGTTTTGTTTGAAATATTGTTTATATATAAAATACTGACGAAAATATAATTGAAAACGCCAATATTTATTGAAATAATATTATAAAATATATATGTTTTTTACATCGGCAGAGGAGCTAGTCGTTAAAGCGTAGGATATCGATCCTGTCATTCCGCGTTCTATTTCTGAAACCTATCCCAGCCTAAAGCTATGAGCTTTGGCAGTTCACCTAGGAAAATCCCTAATTATGTTTTTAAATTTGAAATTGTTGAATCATTTAAACTACTATGCGTTATTGTTGATAACTAATTAAAGCGGAAATAACATATGTTTTATGTAAAGTCTATCCTTTGTCGAAATATAGGTATTCTTAAATATCTATATTTCCTTGTTCCCAACTTATATCAAACTATTATTGTATAATTCTTTTTTTCTTCCCTATCTGAATTATTGGAAAGTTATTTGGGGCCATCCAAACCTTGAACCTTTCATCAAAACCCAAAAAAAGTGTACGCAATATAACTGATATAGAAGCCCAATATTTTTCAAAGAATACTTGCTAAAAGTTAACGACGTGTATATTTATAATCTATCAATTTTCTACTACAAAATTTTGAATGGATTCTTTCCATCCATATTTGATGAGTTTATTTCATTTAACTACCAAAAATTATGAATATAATCTATGAGACAAATTCAATTTATCAATACATTTCTATTGTGAAAATTCATTTAAACAATCTGCAAAGTATAAAATATTTCATACCCAAGATTCTATTATGCATAGTTTTGAATATAACTTTTTTAAAATAAGTGTTTGTAAAATGAAATTAAAAGAACGTCTTATAGAAGGTTATGTTTTTAGAAATGATAGTGTATTATATACTTTAAAGATTAAATGCTTATCAGTATTTATTTATGTCTTGATGTTAGTAGAATACTATATTTTGTCTATTAATATTATATCTTTTCTTATTTTGTAATTATTACAGTTATATTCATAATATTGTACTCATTGTTTATTTGTTTCTTTTTATCAATAAACATTCAAGTATAGTTTCCTTTGAAATTTGTTTGTTGTTATCGTTTTGTATTACATTATGAATATGAAACTTTAGATATATATAATGTTATTTATTATTTGATACAGCTTGACCTATTTATCAACTGGGTTTTATTCATGCAAGCGGTCTTTAGGCATTTTGAATTTTTCTAGCAGAATATTAATTAACCCCTAATTTTTCTCTTTTTATGTCTAATAATGCTTCATCCATAATCCCATTCATACTTATTTATTATAATCGTGTCTTTTATTTCTTGCAAATAAATTTCTTCTTCTTCTTCTGAACATAACATCCCTATTATCAGTGCAGTTATGGAAGAATATCCTTCCTTATATTTTTTATTTGAATTTAAATGTAAAATTTAGTACATACATTTAATCTGTAGTATCTTAAAATAAATTTTATATTTGTTGTTGAAAATATTTGTCCATAACTGTGTAGATCATAATGATGTCATAATCAGGAATCGAAGACATGAAAACTGAATAAAATTTTATTATCCTTATTTTAACAAATTTGCAAGCTTATAATGTTTAAGGATTTATTATATTATAGAACATATTGTTTTGTTAGTTTCAAATAATAAATACCTAAAGATTCTTCGCTTCCACCCCAAGTGATCTGCCGACAATCAGAATGACTTATCTACATTTAATGATTTAGAAAAATTAATCTTCTTTATTTTTAAAGGCCTAATATTGTCACAATATATTTAGTTAGAAAATTAATTATTTTTTAAGTTTTTAAATGATTTCGTGTTAAAATAGTTCTTTTGGGAGATAAAGGTTCTCAAAAATAACTTGTAAAAATAAAAAGTATTATTCTATAACTAAAAAATTTTTCATATAAAAGTTTATTCATCTTATTCTTCCATCATTATTCTTCTTATTCATTAATACAACTTTTACATTGGATGAATATCTTAATATATTCTAAATAATAAATGTATGGCTATAAAAAATAGCGAAAAAGTTATTACTTATTAGATTTGATTTTTTTAAAGAAATATATTTTAAAAAATATTCAGTGCTTCGCTATTTAAAGCTCATAATATTGTCTTAAGAAAAACACTTTTAAGATTTAAAATTTTTATAAATATTTTTGTGTTCTAGTTTTAATGGTTTGCTTTATTTTAATCCTAAATCGAAATTACATCTTTTTGCTAAAAGCAAGCAATCTAAATTTAATTTTATTTTGTATTATCATCCTATAAAAAATATAGATGATTTTATATCCTAACTATATTAGAGCCTCAATTGAGCTTAACAGTTGAAGTTCAGAGGTTCGATCCCCAAGGCTCCCACTATTTAAAACAAATTCACAAAAACTGTGATTAACCATCTTTAGCATATAGCCTTACGGCTGAAAGTGCTTTGATATCTCCTACTAACTATATTATTTTAATTTTCTTTTTATCAAAAAATTTCGACATATTTTTACAAATATAATGAGAATATGAGATATTTGCTACTTCGAAGTGTTTGTTATAAATTTAGTAATATTATTTTGAAAAGTTGGCAATATCTTTGTTTAAAACTTTATCCTTAATTTTCTGTCACATATATTAAATTGAAATTTTAGAAATATAGTTAATATTTTTACATTAAATTTAATTTTTCTTTAGATTATGTTTCCAATGATGTTCAAATTATTTTATTCAAATATTTCCACGCGTAAATGAATTTATTTTGAAGTAAGTCAGGATATGGTTTTTTATGATTATTAGATTGTATAATGCATATACTTTATCGAACAATAAATTATCTGATGGATATTTGTTGCTTTAGCTTTTACATTTTTTTATAATTATCTCAAAATCGAATATAGTATATGATCTTTATTAGCTGCTGAAAGTTGTTCATTTTCTTAAGTTTTCTCTAGCTTATTTGTTTAGTTCTTATGGCCACATTTGTGTATGTTAATTCCCTGTAAATTTGTTTTTCTTTTTTTTCGAGAAGTAAAATTACAGTAATTCTAGCTAAGAGTATCATCTCTTTTCTCCTTTTAAATTTTTTTTGAATTAGAGAACTATAAAATACGATATATCATTTTATTTTTTTACTCTCAAAGAATATTGACTTTACTAACAAGCATTTATTTTCATTGTTTTTACAACTTTTTACCACGAAATGGATAACTGAAAATCATTATGTTTAATAGAACACTGAATACATAATAAAAAAATAAAGACACCCCCTATATTTGTATCATGCCCAGTGTGCATATATCCTAATCTTACAAATTAACCATAAAAAAAGTTTATTCAGATTTGTAATATTGTTCTACACCTCTAGTAAGAGAAATGCTTTTACATTTTTGATTAACCTCGTATTCTGACTATATTTTCAAAAATATTTGATATATTGCAATAAACCCATTATAATTTTGCTACAGCAATATTAATTTTAATACGAGTATATGCAGCGGCGTATTTAGAAAATTGTTTTATAGGGAGGGTATTTTTAAAAAGAAAAGAACTACTGAAAAAGTATAACATTTAAAGGTAATCTGTATCAAATTCAATCTAACTTATATATAATAGGAAATTACCTATTTCAAATAAACTGGCAAACAAACAATACATTTCGCCTTATATAAACTAATATAGGAGCTTGATCATTTATTTTGAAAAGAATGGGCATAGTCTGCTATCTCCCCCTTCTGACTTAGATACCCTTTTGTGTATATGCATATATGTTTTCTACAAAAATGGAATAGTAGTTTTCTAATAATTTCAAGTACCCAAATAATACAAAATATATTTTTAAGCAGCGAAATGCTCACAGGAAAGTATCACAGATTCAAGTAACCACAAGAACTGATTAAGGGTTCTTTCTGAATTTAGTTTTGCCCTCCTCTTCTGCCCTTAATTAATAGAAAATTTTACTTCATTTGATGAAAAGTCCTGGGTAGACCGCTAAATATATTGTAAACCAAAAATGACAAATTTGACATCCAGACACAGGATCCGTTAAAAGTTCATAAGCCTTTTTCTTTCTGTAAAAATATCTACTTCTTTTCTGATAAAAATGTTGCAGGATTTTATGCAGCTTAGCGACCTCACTTTTTTAACAAGGCATTATATAAAATAAATTTGAAGAAAATTCTCAAATTGACGGTGATCGAGTTTCGCAACTGATCTATAATGCGGTATATAAAACAGCGCCTAGAATCTGAAGGGCTTCTAACTTAATCCTGATCTGCCTTATTTTATCCTCTCTCTTAGAATGTTTTCCCATCCTTTATATGTTACACTCGAAAGATTATTCCACTGAAAATATCACATTGCATAGTCTTCTTCACTTTTATAAGAATGCTTTTTACCGTTGTTCTGGGCTTTCTCAAACCGGGTGACAACTCTTCTGTGATCTGAGAGTTCAAGTTAACAAAAAGTTATTACTTATTCTTTTAATTGCGCTTCTTGTCTTGCTAAAAATACATCATTTCAAATTCAAATGGCTTTTTAATGATTTTAAATCAAAAAATTTCAATCAATGTGTTCATTTTTTATATTAGTTTTATAAAATGTATTCGTAAAATGACTCAATGATGAAATTATTGTCATGATGAAATGCTACGATAGTGAATGAGGAAATGAAAATGAGCTAAAATTATTAGGAGGGGCGGTGTTACATCCTGAATGCGCGCCGCTGTATTAGACCAGTACATAAAAATGTTGTGCTTTAAATGAAACAGAACAAACCTTTAAATTAATTTTTTTATACTTTAGATTTACAATAACATATGACTTTCTAATTTGCAAATACAATATCTAAAAATGGAAAAGAAAAATTGTAAAGGAAGTTTAGGTGATAATTATAGTACATCTCTATCCCATGATGCAAAGACTCAAAGGAATCAAAGTACTAATGCGTATAGAACGTTTGAATTGATGCCGCTTACTTTAAATCAAAATTCACTACCCTCCTCCTCCTCCTCTTGTATTTCGGTTCATCAATTTTTTCCGAATCGATCTCTCTTGCCATCTTGTAATTCTCTTCCTAAATGCAGATCAATCAACCCACCCACTACTGCAACCATAAAAGCCTTTTCTTATAAACCTGCAAAGCCTCTATTCTTGATAAAGAATAATTCAGGAGTCCCTGATCATCTAGAATTTAACCCCGATTCAAATAAAACCCTTACAATCCCTTCCCACAAGGAGCGATGTTATTTAAACAAGTATCCCGTTGGGGAAGAGGTTTCCTTTCAGAAAACCAAAGAACCTTTAGAAAATGTAAGAGATAATTTTTTCCACGCTTTCACTTATGATCGAAGAGAAAAAGAACACGCGTCTCTTTTTTATCCCTCTCAAAATCCAGAGTCCTTGATCTCTGCAACTTCTTCATCCGAAGAAAGTTCTCCTAGAGCTAGTGGATACTCTGCGTGTAACCACTCTCGCAAAAAGAAAAAAGTGAGAAATTTTACTCGTTCGAAAGAAAATCAAAGTAGTGGATTGAGTCGAGGTGAATCTCTCGAAAACATTGAAAAGCCGCCTGTGAACAACACTAACTCGCAATCCTTTTCCAATTTGGGCAAGGAATCTTCTCAGAGTAGTTCCATGGAATCACTTTCAAAGTTGAGCAGTTGTAGTAATAGTGCTCGTAGCAACAGTGTATCTTGCTTAGTGGAGGGATGTTTGAGTAATCGATGCATACCGTTCACGCACTACTGCTTCCAACACATTTACAAGTCCACTTCGCAAGTGTTGTTTGAGCCATGTTCCGCCAAGTTTATCACGAATCTGCAGTGCAATGCACCCACCTTCGACTCCATAAATTACGTACCGCTGTGCTCTCTGCATGCACGCAAAAAGGCGCTACACGATAGCCGTGCTTTGGAATCAGCAGCCGCCAAACTTAAAAAAAGAACCCCCAACTTCTCCACCTTAATATCCAGGACAAGTGACGCCGTATCCTCGCACAAGCCCAAGAAAAAAAAGGAAAGTAAAGGGGCTAGGCAGCGCAAACAAGCGCAGCCAACAACCTCTCAACAAGGCCATCTCGCATCGTTCACTTCATTCGCTGAAAATAATGGCAAGAGCTGTGATTTTGAAGAAAGTAAAAGCCTTTCAGACAAATTCCCTTCTCAATTTTTTATGGTTGGAGACCAAGATTTCCCAAAATGCGATTCTATGAGCAGTAATACTTTGAATTTATCGAATGATCTAAGTTCTTACTATGCACAGAAGCCAAACGAAATGGCGAGAGCAAAGGAACAAAAAAAGATAAAGAGTGAAGAAGGCACAGGGATGCGTAGTGCGAGTGCTAACTATTTTTCACCTATTACAAAGCACAATAGCATGGCAGCAGCTATACCATTGAGCATAGTTATGAGCAGTGATCATCACTCTCTTAATTCTACTTCTCAAAAAGAGCATGTCTCTAAAGTGCTTTTAAAAACCTGTAAACTACCTGTATGCTTCGATGAAAGTTTACAGCGTCAGTTTGTGGCATGTGGTAGCATTGATAATAATACCCATAATAACAACAGCACTGACGAAGCCCCAGTTTCGGATGCCGTTTTGAGAAATTCACATGAACAATATCAAAAGAGTCTGCCCATGTTGAATAATTTGTTATGGGACACGACTGCTTATTCGCCCTACTCATCACCCCATCATAATAATTCTCACCATCACCATTATAGGCCTCCTTTTATCGACCAATCGATATAAAATGTCCTCTTTGTCTCTTTTACTATTAACTTCTTCAATTTGCTATCCAACCTTAATATAATATTTTTTTTATTTCTAGTCGTGGGCCAATAAATTTTTATCTTTACCTTTTTTTTACCACGTATAATAATTATGCCTGCTGCCATTTCTGCCCAAATTTTTTACATTTTTGGACAGCCTATAAATTTTTTTATCTCTCATTGATCCATGGTTAACTGTCGTTTGCTAAACAAAAGCAGTCTTTGAGAGAGATGCCGATCAACTTATAAAAGCGTTGTGCTGATGCCAAGCAGATGTTGATGCTATTTTATAAAGTTCACAGACTTCTAACAAACTATTATATACGTTCTAAAACGAAAGTAGTGTTGGTCATTTTTAGTCGCAGGCCACATTGAAGTCTACATAAGGTTTAGCAGGCTGTAATTAGAATTCGGTTCCGTGAAAAATTTAAAACATAGTAAATTGCGAATAACCTTGTCACTCTCATCAAATGTACTAATTAGGCAAAAATATATATATTTTTTCACTCCTTTTTATAATTTTAAAAAAGGGCTTGGGATTGTTTTAAAACTTGACAAAACTTTTACGTAAATTTTTAATTTAAATGAAAACTACTTCTAAATAAAGGTAAAGTTACCATGGAGTGTTTTCATTGTTAAGGCACAATTGAGTCGCTTGTATCAAACTATGAAAAAGGCAAGCTTGATGGGGAATCGAACCCAAGACGTTGATGTGTTGAAACACACCTTCTAACTTTTAATAGAAATGGTTCACATACCGTATGTGGCCTGCGGGGATCAGTTTGCGAATCTATGAGATATATGTTATAAAGCCAGCTTTGTTACACAAATATTCACTATTAGATTATATTACCAAGAGGGAAAATAAATTGGGGCTTTCGCCCCCCCCCCTTCCAAATAATTTTTATATATCTTTTTTCATAATATTTACTAGACTTGTTTGTCTTCTAAGTAGATTTTCGATATTACTTTTCTTGTTTTAGGATTAAGTCTTAGAATGAATATTTAAAACCTATTTTTTTCACGTCGACATAATGCGAATTTAAGCTATATTTGATCAGAGGCAGTAATGTAGCCAGTCATTTGAATAAAAGCCCATGCATTTTGGAGCGAAGCTAATATTTTTTATAGCACATAACTATATGAGAACTCTATAATTTATAGCTTAAAATGTTTATCCTTCTACTGTAATCAAGCCCTTCGATAATAAGAGGACGAGCAAGGAAGTTAGGCCCCCTGGAATTTATTTTGCTCCTCTGAAACTCCCTTCAAATATAAATCTATATTGTTTACAATCTTATATTCTCGGCCCTATTAAAATCAGTTTTGCCCATCTCCCCTTGATTGGCTAATTTAAACAATCACGTCTTTTATTCGAGAAATCAAATATATAGCATCTTTATTCGTAGATATTCATTTTATTAAGTTGGCAATGTTTTTACACTTTTTTGCTTAAAATTTTTGTTAATAAAACTTATCCATGTAATTTATAGCGTATAACTTAAGGATTGGAATAGCTAATTTATATAAATTTAAGGTTTATAGAATATTTCTTACAAAAATTTTAAACCTCCAATTTCTATTTTAAAGGGCCAACTTTAAATTCACTGCTACACGCCTGCCAATTCATAGACCCATGTCCTAAATAAATTTTCAAACAATTTACTTTACAGACTCAATATATGTGTAGGTAGAATATGAAGATTATATAAGATGATTCTTTGTTTTTCTGTGTTATTAATCGAGCTTGGTAACATTTCGTTGTTAAGCAACAATGCATTTCAGTACAGAGTAATCAATCCACCTAACCAATTCAATTAATATGAACCAGGCTTGTTGACAATTAGTGAGATGAGAGGCTGAGAAAAATCTTTTTGCTCCTAACCAATGTTAGTGGGGTTGTCGGATAAATGAGGTCTGACTGTATTACCAATGAATCCTCTAATACAAACCTTTCCATATGGTCTTTAGAAGACAGATATTTTTAACCGTTGAATACTAAATATAAAATCGGCTCAACCAAAAATTCAGCTCCCTAAAGATTTACAAAAGAGATCATTTTTAGTCATGGTATAAAACCTTCACTTGTAACTTATAGACTATAAAGGTAGACTCTGACCATCCATTTCAATAACTGGTAAATGGCAATAAGGAGGGATAAAGACTTAAATACTTCTGACGAGTAGTGATCTATCATATATGAATGATTTTCAAACTTTCTAAAAATTTTCGGCTTAGCAGTCTAACTATAATTTTTTAATAGCTCGGGGTCTCATTTAAAAAAAAATAAATCAACATATAAACTACTGTACTAAAAAATCGATACAATTGTTTATTCAAAAATTGTCTGAACAATCCAAATCTCAATGGGACGGATGGCATCTGTTTTGGCCAATGCAACTCTCATATCATTACTCACTTCCGATCTGTTTCGGGATATGGTTTCAATCGCAAGTAGCGTGGAAAACGGTTGCTCACACTCATATGTAGTGGCAAATCGAATCAAAGCTTTCAGAGCAACCTTTGCAAGCATATGACTCTCTCGTCTCAATCAAAAAATGGCTATGAGATATTTCAGAAAAACATGTTTTGCACCTCGTTAATCATTAATCAAATCAATAAGCAGTTATTTAATTAAGAAGTCTTTTGAGGCCAGATTACTAATCAAGAGTTTAAACGGTTTTTTGATATAAACAATTATGTTCGAAAATCGAGCAACTTTTTTTTGTCATAGAATGCCATTATCTGGCTTCATTTCAAAAGCTGTTATTTTTTTATTACCATAGAGTACTCTGATCTCTTTTCCTTGCAGCTTAAAGTTAAAAGAATTCATATATTCAAATATGTTCACTAAAAATGATGGAATATACGGAAACGAACATCAGAAAATTCTACATGCATGTCTAGCTTGCTTTGCAAAAATTGATGGATTTCTTTCCATAGTATCGCTTGGAAAATTTTCCTTTGGAAAGTCACCTCACGTTTGAGTGCAGCAAGAGTTTTTTAAATCTGAAAACAAACAAGAGTTGAAGCATTTGCTTAAATGAAATACACTGTTTAATAACTTCATTGGAAACATTTTTCAACGTATCGAGTATGGTTTTATGGCTTGGAGCACTGGGTACCAATTGCATCTGGAAATTTTTGCTTAGCCAGATTCCGACTTAATACCATGTGCTGTAAAAAAATTTACCACTTTGTCAAATGTTTCTCTTACAGTTGTTCTATTGCTGAGTTTTGCAAAATAAAAAATTGTCTACTAGGTTCTTGTCACATAAAAATATTGTACGTGAACGCAAGGCTTGAGACAAGTTTGCATCACAATCGTTTCATCAATCTGAGCAAGAAAGTGATAAAACCACGTCTGGTATGTCATCAGACATCTCTCCTATTAGTCTTCTAACGGTATCATTTGACTGGAAGATATGTTTCAACTTTACAAGTTCAGAACTTCTTATCAGATTCAATGTTATCTTTGCAGCAAGGTAATATCAACTGTTCTCCTATGTTGTGGGACTTTTTGACAACAGATATTTTTTAAAACCTTTCAAACCATACTTAATATTTTGCAAAAATAAAGCTTCATTTGACGGGTTTTAGAAAAGTGAATGCTAACACTTCAGAACACAAAAGACACTTATGTAAGCAAAGATCTTTATCCTATGCGACACTGGTGTAAAAAAAGTCTGTCATGAAATGAATGAAAGGAAAAATCATTACGAAAAAAACTTCTGTACCCCTGCTATACAATATAAAGTAAATATTAATCAGGGCGAGTAAAAGTCAATAAACTCATCTTTTATTTCCGTTTGGCAAAAACTCTTTGAAGATCTTTACTTGTTTAGTCTAAAAATTTTTGAACTAATTTCAAATTTTTAAGCCAATCAAAGTCAATTTTTTGAGTTTAGGTCAATAAAGTCAATTTTTATATTTAACACTTTTTGATTCAATGTGCCTAAAATTGTTATAAGCGATACATAAAAGATTTCTTCTTTATATAAACACTTTCACAACAGTTGGGCTTTTTTTCATCTAATAAAAGGTTTTACTGTAAAGTTTGCCTGACTGAGGTTAAACAAGAAGTTTTTTGTAAGACAAATTTTTTTGTTGACAAACGCGGTTACATACGATATAACGGCTGCAGAAGTTGTTGTTTGGAGATATCAAAGCACTTTCAGCCGTAAGGCTATATGCTCGCATTATGCTTAAGATGGTTAATCACAGTTTTTGTGAATTTATTTTTAGAGTTGGGAGCCTTGGGGATCGAACCCCTGACCTTCAACTGTTAAGCTGAGAGGTACACCCTAACAACCATTGAGGCTCACCGCTGCAGAAGTTATGGAATTTTATTCCCAAACTTTTTTATCATTGCATGTTTTTTACATCATTTAAACAAGTTTACCTTAAAAGTTAAGTTATGCTGCAAAATTGTAGATTACCGGCATTAAATCATTCAAAATTAGTAATAGAAAAAGACGTTCTCTTTTCAAACCTATCGGCAACACTTCAGTTCCAATTGTAACGAAATTGACAAATTGGTTGCAAGCAGCAAAATATTTTCCTTAAAATTTTCCAGGAGTGAAGAAATTAATGATGAAGATGATGGAATTTTATTCCCAAATATCAAGAAATTGTTAAAAAAAAAAAAGAAAATCTGTGTCAAAACTTGCTAACAATAATTAGAGAATATTCACGATTCATTGAGTTAGTCGGAAAAAGTCAACATAGAGACTTTTTCAGTCGAAGATGCCTTTACTTGTTTCAACATTATTTCATTTAAGACGAATGTGGCGTTAAAAGTTATCTTGAAAATAGATTCAAATAAAATGAAATCAATAAAATCATGAATATGGAAAACTCTCAAATCTCTCGCAGTACTTATCCCAAATTACAAAATTGTCAGTTTTAACTTTAGAAGTAAAAAGATCTTTTTCTAAACTCAAAAAACTGCTAGAAAATGATCGAATTTTAAATCAGAAAATGTCATTAATTATATGTTGTTGTATTACAAAGTCATGGATTCTTTGAAATTATTTTCAATACTTTCTCTAAAATATTCATAGTTGTTCAATTCAATGAAACTTTAAAAAGTCAATTTTTTCCAATTTTTCCTCGCCCTGGATCACACACTTAATTTAGGATGTTTTTATTTTAAATTAAAAAATTACATCATTTAGAAGATAAAAATAAATAGAATACAAGAATAAAGTTAGTATAACGGCATCTGTGTCCAAAAAAAATCGAAAGATAAACGAGATTTATGAGAAAATTCTCTTTTAGGATGAAAGATTTAAGTGTCGCATGTTACACGAGAGAATATACGGAAATTACCATTTTAATTGCTACATAAAGTTGAATTTTAAGCATTTTTGTAAAAGTAATTGTTTCTTGTCATTTCAAAATCGTTTCGGTTAGTGAATTTCCGAATGTATATGAATATATAAAGCAAGCGTTTCGTTTGAAAGCAATTTCACCCGAAGAGTGAATGACAGTTTCCAGATTATCCAGGTCTGACTGTATATATATTTACGAAATTACCTATTTCAAATAAACTGGCAAGCAAACAATACATTTCGCCTCATACAAACTAATATAGGAGCTTGATCATTTATTTTGAAAAGAAGGGGCATAGCCTACTTTCTCCCTCTCCCCACTTAGATACACTTCTGTGTATATGCATATATGTTTTCTTCAAAAATGGAATCGTAGTTTTTTAGTAATCATATTTTAAAGTAAGGAAAAGGGATTGACGTTAAGTCACCTGTGAAAACTAATTTACTGACAGGTAAAATATTTTGGGCGAATTAATCACCAAGAATTGGTTTATTAAATAAAGACAATATTAAGCCATAAAATGAGTTTATATGTGAAACTTCGATAACTCGAACATGTGATATCTCGAAGTATCGGTTATCTCGAAGTCCTTTTATGGTACGAACTTTTTTCCCTATACATTACATGTAAATAAGTTTGGATATCTCGAACTCTGATATCTTGAATAACCCGGACATCTCGAAGTATTTAATTGTTACAAGCATCAAATTTACTATGTTTATCTCCAACTTTTTACATACGTAAATAATCATTTACAAAACACCAAATAATAAAAAATAAATGTTCTCTAGCAATATTGCAGCAATACATCAGGGACCCTTTCCCTCTCCCCTTCACCTAATGTTTTCCTAGGGGGCAAAACGCATTTTGCTCCTCTCCCCAATAAATTTTAGTGTTTAAAATTTTATTTATGCAACAAGTGTTGCCATATTTTTTCTTCAATAAATTAAGTTTGTAATGAAAATCTTAATGAAAGTAATATGTCAACATCATCAAAGCTGCTTAGAGAAGTGATGTAAAACTAGGCATACGATGTGTGATGATCATGGATTTTCATAGTTTTTTTGCCTTCATCAAATCATCTACCATTTTTTGGACTTTCTGTCTCTTTGAGTCCGACTTACTGACGTTGATTTAAAATAAAATGCACTTTAAAAAGATATCAGGATCTGTTTATTTTAGCAGAGTTACTTTAGATCTAACAAGCAGACAAAAAACATACCGGTCGATACTTATTTTTCAAAAAATGGACTTGATAATAGTTTTTCTTGATATTTTGAATATCTCGAAGTTTTTGTTTGGTCCCTTCAAATTCGAGATAACGAGGTTTTACTGTATTTTGAAGTTTATATATTTGGCATTGATTGGCAGGTTTGATTGATTTTTTGACATATTTGATTGACTTTCATGAAAAATAAATGACACCATCAGATTCGCAATCAATCGCATGAGAATTTTGTAAAAATATTTAATATTTTAGGAAAATAAGAAGGGGGAGGGCTAAAATAGCCTCTCTCCCGTCACTGAGGATATAAAATGAGCCCGTCACGATTAGGATTAAGTCTCTGTTTGAAAAAACGTTGTTGGGAAATTTTTTTAACACCGAATTCACTGGATCCTATAACCCTTCTATCAACGAGAATCTTCTATATGACCTTAGACATTTTAATCATGATCATGTGTTGGATTCTTAGTCTACACAGCATGGTTCCCAGCCTAGACTTTTTCAAATATCTAAAGTAGAAAAAATCTAATGAAATCATTTAGAATTATCCTTTTTTTCAAATATAGAAAAATATTCACCTTCATCAACTGAAAGGCACTCTCTTCCAGCCAAGAGAAGAAAGTGGAATCTGTGAGAGTTTTAGCAGCTCTAGTGGCCTAAAAATTCTATTCAGATTTCCTATTCATGTTAGTGATTTGAAATGCAAGCGATTATCATCTAAGAAAAAAATAGTTACATTCCATTTTTTCATTTGTGGACATAAAAATTTAAAAAAAAAATAGACATACGTTTTTTTATCAAAGGCCATGCATTGAAAAGGAAAATTTAGAATGAATCCGTCTGAAGGCTCATTTTGCGGGGTTAAGGCCCAAATAGTGATGTTATGATGATGATATGCTTGGTAGTACTTAAGGAAGTAAAGAAGGCTGTATATTATTAGGAAGTAAGGCTGTATTCTTAGCTGTAAGTAAAAAATGCATAACTAAAATTTTTACTGATTCCAATATCGTCATTACCAACATGCTTAATGATGCAGCCAGAGTTGGGGATTCATAAAAATGCTCATCATTTTCGTCTAACGTTGTGATTTTGCAACCCATACAAAATGGGTGAAAAATGCAATAAAATCAAAGAATGAACTAAAATCTAAATATTTTTAGAGACAATCTCATTATCAAATGAAATTTTGGTTACTATTTTTATGACATATTTATTAGTAAAAATATAGGTAAAAAATTAGATGAGTTCGAAACTGCATAACTTCATATTAACTGGAATTTCTTTATATAACTGTAATCGCAAAATTTCTAATAATGGTGCAAAGTCATGGGTTATATGGTCAAACTCAAAATTTTGTACAAAAGTATAGGCTTTTGAGTGAAAATTTTGACATAAATGAATTATCCGATTGCCTTGAAAATGGTATCAAAAGATGAAACTATCAATTTTAGAAAAGTCGAGAACATTTTAGACAATGAATTCTTTATGGGCAGCGTGCATGCAAACTTGCTTGTCACTCATAGAGTCAATGAAAGTGTTGAAAATAAAATTTCAGTAAAAGTGAAAAGTTTCAGATAATTTGAATAAAATATTTTAAGTTCAAAACTGAAAATGGCTTTTAAAATGGCCAATTCGTCTTCCTAGCAAAAAAAATAATTTTGTTTTTACGAAATTAAAATGACATTTTAGAATTTTCATTCAAATTTTCTAATAAAGTTAAATTTTAAAATTTTATTAAATAATAGAAGTGCTATACTTCACACAAAAATGAAAAATAAATAAACCTGAATGAGAAGAGTGTCATTGCATTGGAAATATCAGTTCCTATGTATACCCCTCATATAACTTTGTGGTTAATACTTCCATCTTTCTTCCAAACCAATGAAGAGATGGAGTTATTGACAGCGAGAAAGGTAAACTTTTCATGATTCAACTCAACTCCAATCTCCACATTAAATTCATTTTCGTTGAGGATAACGAGCGTGAAAGCTTTGAAGAGATCTGTGACAAATGCGACGCATTTTATTCCTTTGGACACCACTGTTTTTTTCTCTTCTATAAGAAGGACCGATGAGTTTGGCGGTACAAACTTGGAGAAGTGTCCGATAGCATAAAACATTGGTTGTTTGTAGAATTCATCAGCTGAGTTATTTACAATAATAGGACTGTCTACAAAGTTTTTCACCCAGTTAGGGCCGCCTTGTATATTTAGAGCTAGATTCCAATCTATCCAAGCAGTGGACCAGTTGTTTAAGTAATCAATAATGGAAGAAGCGTATTTAACACCTCTTTTCCAATTCCCTAAAGACACCTTCGGCCATTCTAATGGAGACCAAGCATTGCAGGCTTCGGACATTATGATTTCTTTTTCGGGATACTTTTTGTGGAAGGTAGATAGAATGGTGTTCGGAACAAGAAAGTCGGTGTACCAATGAACAGCTGCTCCGTTAATGCAATCCCGAATTACAGAATCTGTAAGGATTTCTTCACTCCAAGATGGAAGATGCAAGCGATTATCATCTAAGAAAAAAATAGTTACATTCCATTTTTTCATTTGTGGACATAAAAATTTTTTTAAAAAATAGACATACGTTTTTTTATCAAAGGCCATGCATTGAAAAGGAAAATTTAGAATGAATCCGTCTGAAGGCTCATTTTGCGGGGTTAAGGCCCAAATAGTGATGTTATGATGATGATATGCTTGGTAATACTTAAGGAAGTGAAGAGCCCATGCTTTGTAGTAAGTGTCGTTCGGTATGAGAGAACCTGCTGAGTACAATTTCTTATTTGTTTTCATCCAAGCTGGTGCACTCCATGGGCTTGCTAAGATTTTAACATCTTTCATCCTTTTAATTTTCAAGATCAAGGGAATTCGTAAATTTAAGTCTTCACTCGCCAAAGCGAAATGACGCATTTTAAAGTCATCTTCAACGCTGTTGTACGAGTAGAGTCTGGTGGAAAAGTCACAGCTCGCTATTGGGATTCGTAGAATGGAATATTCCAAGCCAAATGGAGAAAAGTATGAAGAAAGGAGTTTGCTCTGACTCTCATCCGATAATGACTTGATGTTTATGCACGCAGAATCCGTAAGCGCTCCCCCGAATCCAGTAATTGACTGATAGACCACATCATCGTTTATCACAATTTCATAAACCGGCTCTTTGTACAAAAGAAAGTCCCCAAACCTAAAACTTTTGTCTTGCTTTTTTAATATTGATTTTTTGAATCGGTAGCCATGTTTGGATGAAATGTAGTGAAAAACGTAGCCAGCATCAAAATCTTTCAAATTCTCGAGTGACCAAGGAGGATAACTTTCGTCACAATATGATGCATTACAAACACAAACAAAGCGGTCTTCATCATTAGAATCTGCATACCTTCTAGAAGCACACTCTTTATCGAAAGAGGAAGTAACAAAAATTATGTTTATAATGGTTAAGATGAGAGTAAGCATTTTACCCTCGACTAAATCTAAAAAAAGAAACAAAAATTTGTAATATCATAACCAAATTTAGATCTATTCCTATAAATTTATTCAGAGTGTAGAAAAGGTTTTACCTATTTTGCAACATCCCTTAACACTTTAAGGTACAATGATCACAAGTGACCTAAGAAATAAAAATTATCTGCTCAAGTTGTAAAAATTCATTAAAAAAATGAGGTGATTAATTTTGGAAAATAAATCACTTTTTATTTAAATAAAACCAAAAGTATTCGTTTAAACTAAATTCCTTTTTAATATTTTGTTAAAAGACTTTTTTTAAAATTTGACTTATGCGAATATTAACCGAGGACAAAGTTTACTATATATGGAGTTTGTACAAATTCGTGACCCCCAAAATAGGTATATATTATAATAAGTCTGTAAAACCAGAAATTTCATGAAATCCCTAAGACTTCGAGCGAATTCGTGACCTAGTAATTTCACAAATTCCCTAGGCATCTCATGAAAAAACTAGAGTGTCATTTTAGTAGTTACATGAAACCCTTAGGCATTTTAGGGAATTCAAGTAATTTTCAAGATAGTGAAATATATCAGATACACGCCTGATAATGCAATAAAACTTCTTCCTGCGGACAGCTCTTTATTCAGTACATTTCCAAAATAAGGAAAGTTTATTATGATTAATACTTTATTCTGAAGTAACTATTCATTTCTTCAATAAAGACACTTCTCTCATAAGAACGTTAATGTCAGTACCAAGTCTGCCCATATTTTATTATATACCGCACTTCAATGAGTATAAGACGCATCTTTGTATTTTGAATAAAAAATGAAAAAAATCAGAATATAATTAGGGTTTTACCGCATATCAAACTGCAAATTGATGCCCCTGCATTCGGCTATACTTAACATTTATCCCGGATATCTGGGTATTCGACCAATTTGTCAGATATTGGTAAACTATTTCTTTAAAAAGAACAACTCTATATTGCAGTTCCAATATTTTGTTACTATTCATTGATATAAGCCATGCCCGCATCATATTATTTTAGTATATATACCATTTTTACTTTAAGTTCGCCCTTTTTCACTTTAAGTTCGCTTTTTTTACTTTAAGTTTGTCCTTTTCCACTTTAAGTGAATGCCACTGATATGATGAAATAATTTCTAAAAGATTTATTTTAGTATATTCAGTAAAAAATGATCTTTATTTTTTGCTCAAATATAAATTAAGAATTTTATAAGGACGAACTTAAAGTAAAAAAGGGCAAACTTAAAGTAAAAAAGGACGAACTTAAAGTAAAAAAGGACGAACTTAAAGTAAAAATGGTATATGATAAAAAATCTCATTTTTTTGGATTCAGCCAATCAAACTAAAGGTCGTTTTCTCCTTGAATAACCCTGATATTGCCTCCTTTATTCACTTTTCATTCCTCCTTTCGTCTTCTTCTTGAAAGAGTTTGTCATGGGCATTTTACCAGATGTGGGCAAGGATGGCCATACCCGTTCTGAAACAACCATTGACCAGCTAACTTCCTTGAAATAAGCTACTCTTTTGTTTTTTCGGTCTGACTAAAATTCCTCTTTGTATATTTTGCTATTTTGTCTCCTTGATATATTTTGAAATAAATCAATCCTGCTTTTGTATCGACAGCAAATTATATTTTATTTTCCTACTATTTTTAAAATAAAATACTTTTACTTTAAGATTTTAAACAGTTATCAATAGATCCTAATTATCTAAATCGGGGGAACACAATGAAAGTTCATAACGTTTTTCTTTATATCCAGACGGCTTTGCAGGATATCCTAATCCGACATGTGAAAAAAAAGAAATATTTAGAGTGGTCTTGTAAATCGAGTCCTTATTTTCCTATACATACATACATACATTACTCTCATATAACCTTTAATTTCTTCGCGACAAAAAGTAAAATACCGAAAGATTAACAAATACAAATAAGCGAAGTATTGCTTATATTATCCGCTTTAACGAAGAACATTAAATTTCCATTGCTTCGCTCTGTGTGTCCTGACTTTGGCAATCTTGACTTCGAACATTTGCATATTAAAATCATATGTGTCATTTAAGTCGTTGTTAATTCCATATTTTAAAGTCTTAATATGATTTTCTTTGCGCTCACATGATTTTGTACCCTCACACTCACAGTTAAGATTAGAAGGGTGCTTCAATCTTCCAAAGTCGCTGAAATCTTGACTATATCTATCTCTAATGAAGCTAATCTACTCATTAATCGATTTATTATTGATGAATTCATATGTTGTAATTGAAAAGTGCCACGTGTTCCCATCAGGAATGACAGTTATTTTAATATTTTTGAAAAGCTTTTTAGTTAGGTAAGAATAAAGGGGTTGTTGTATCTGAGAAACAAAAGTTATTCATTATTATTATAGACCAGGGATAGACAATTAAAATTTTTGTTAATAATAAAAAAACCTTGTTGCTTAAATATGTTAAATTTATGTTATATCTTGTCGTTTTTAATGATTGAAATTTTATTAAATTTAAAATATTTAAAAATGAAATATTGCACATACAAAAAATTAATTTTTAATATCGTTCTTTCTTTTCACTATTTATCAATATACTTTTGTTCACAAGAGAAGGCCCCACAATAGTGTCTATCTTTGATTTATTTGACCAGCTAAATTACAATTCCTTTAACTTTCACCGGTAGTCATGATGCAAAACTATTTTTAAAGAACAGTATATCTAAGGCTAAATTCAAAAGTATATCACGAATTACTTTTTAACTCCAAACACAGTGTATTCTATTGCTCTAAACCTAGAACTTACATTTTATGCCAATGTTAACTTAAATATAGACAAATAGTTAAACTATCTAAAGTCTGTCTGAAGTTTAGATTTTTTTATTTTGGGTGTTGCAAAGGCAATCACCCCGAGGCGAAATCAAAATTTACGTTTTACTGGGGTTTTTAAAGATTGAACATAAAGAAGACTAAAAATTTTAACAATTATGTGCCTTCTATAATTATAGGGCTCTAGATAATTGCTCATTAACCCGTTAACGCCCATGTCGACTATAGTCGACTTTACAAAGATAAAATCGTCTGCGTTTATCAAAGCTCTTTAATACAAATCTTCTGCTTTACATTAGATATCGTCTGATTATTCTGGTCGTTAACGGGTTAATAAAAAAAAAGTGGTCAAATATCGCATTTGGTTTATGAGCTAGGTCGATGTTTTTCTTAAAAAATAAAAGGCCACTAAAAATAATTTACTCAGACTGGAGAGTTGGAACAATCTCACCGAGTTTATCAGTTTGTTGAAATTTTTACTTTTTCAGGGAAACTTTAAATGACGAATCAAGTAAATTGATAGAATATCATTTTCATTTGATAACAAGTTATTATTTAAGAAAACTTTTTACATTTGAAATAGTTTTACAAAAGATTTTACAAAGTTGAAGAAATTTACCTCCTATCTTGATTATTCCTTGATAATGAAACCCAACTCCTTTTTTTTAAATTTTCATTTAATTCGGTGTAAAATTGTACTGAAACCGAACAGATTCTAGAGTCTAGATCTTATGATAGAATCAGAACGTTTTTTGTTATGTAAAAGCCATAAATACGCGGTTCAATCGTGTCTGGAAATTATAATCTCGCTGTTCTACCTAAACATCATGAATAATATTTTTTTCTTGAAATGACAATTGGATATAAAAAACCGATTTTAATATTCATCTTCGATGCTAAATATGTTTTAAAATATTGCGAAACAAAAAAAGATGTGAAATTTGAACAGGATTTCAAAATTTTCTGGAACCTTCGCAAGACGGTCCATTTTATACCATACACGAAGGACGGATATATGCCGTAAAACTCCCATACATCAAAAAAGATTGTTTATGCCATATATTGCATTTCCTGCATAAATTTTATGTAAAATCACAAAAAATAGCATTTTAAAGCACAAAAACTAGTAAATGAAAAAATTTATTCATGTGTGCGTAATAAAAAGTTAACGCCATCTGCATTACTGAAATATTTTTTGCAATATCTTATATACAGTTGTGTTAGACATAGAAACAAAACAAATTTTATTTCATGAAAGGATGAATGATAATGCTGTATGTGTACGGTTTATTAGGCATTATATTATACTGATTACGTTAACAAATGAGAAGAATTTACGAGAAGGATAATGATCGATATATGTGCTGGTTTATCATGAGATGTCGTTTTCAACCTTGATATAATGTAGGATAGCTTTATCTTCATGAGTAATTTTCGAATCCGAGCACATTGAAGGTAGAGTATAAACAAAATTAAAGCTGTGTTGTGTGATGTCACACAGAATTTTTTCAAATATGTCATCACTAATCATTTGTGTATAAAATACACTTTGCACTCAAAACGAAAACTTTTATTCTATTTTCTCAGTTTTCTAATTTTACACTGTATGATTGTGTACGGTATATTAGGCATTTTATTCTACAGATTACGTTGAGAAATGAGAAAAATTTACAAGAAGGATAATGATCAATATATGTGCTGGTTTATCATGAGATGTCGTTTTTAACCTTGATATAATGTAGGATAATCTTCATGATTAATTTTTGTATCCGAGCATATTGAAGGTAGAATATAAACAAAATTAAAGCTGTGTTGTGTGATGTCACACAGAGAATTTTTTCAAATATGTCATCACTAATCATTTGTGTATAAAATACATTTTGCACTCAAATCAAAAACTTTCATTTTATTTTCTCAGTTTTCTAATCTGTGTGATTATTATCTCCGTCATGCAGTCGTCTTCAAGTGTTTCTTCTTATAACACTATAACTTCTTCTTCTGAAAGTTTTACTTCGTCTTCATCTGAGGAGTCAGATATTTCTGAAACGGTTTCAGATTTCTTACTTGCTCCAGACGGTACACGTTATCAATGGGATCCTTTTTCTACGAATGTTGGAAGACCTGGAACTTTTAATATTAGAGATACTGTCGCCGAACCATATGGTCCTAAAGGAGATGCTAAATCTTTAGTTGATCCTTTGAAAATTTTTCAACTTTTTTTTACTGTTGAAACAATATCCCATATTTATCGCTGTACCAAATTAAAGATGGATGAGGCATATGCGTGAGTCAAATTTAATTTTAAATAGTTTTAGTCACAGTTGACATCAATGTAACTATTTTGCTTATTAAAACTTTTGTGCAAATAGATGCTACTTTTTTGTTCATCTAATCGGTTGACGTCAACTATGAAAAAATTTATTTTAAACACAATTTATTTTAAATTTTTTAATTTCTTTTAAAACTTTAGTCTAAATTCTCGGGCTATATTTTTCAATTTTTTGCTTAGTACACTACTTAAACATTCAAAAAACTTTTTATTGCTTATGTATTTTGGTAGAAACATTTAAATAAATTATCTTTATTTGTAATACCAAAATATAAAAGCTATTATACTTTATTTTTATGATGAAAAGATGACTCTCCGAGAAAAGTATTTATTTAAAAATATTGTTCGTAATTTTATTATCTTTTTTGTGTTTTAGAAATATGCCTGAAACTTTCCAAAAGACTAAATTTTGTTTTGAAAAGTTCAGTATTGCTGACATACTATCTTATTTTGCATGTTTACTACAGTTTGGACAGGCAAAAAATCAAAAATTAGATGTAAAATACCTCTTTTCTCAAAAGCATGGAGAGCCATTTTTAAAAGCTTCTATAAATCGAGATATGTTTTTTCTTATCCATCGTTTTATACGCTTTGACAAAAAAGTGAAAGAAATCAGGAAGATAAATTGGGAGCAATAAGAGAATTACACGACCATTTTTATAAAATATTCAGCAGGTACTATACTCCGCAAGATTGTAACTGTTGATGAACAGTTGATAAAATTTAGAGGAAGAACCTTACGAATCTATGATCGATCCAAGCCAGGACGCTATGGCATAAATTGCTACCACTGCAATGACGCAAGAACTTATTATGTGCTCAAACCCGAAATTTATGTCCCTGGTCTCCTAGATAAAACTTATTTTTCTTCTGAAGAAATTGTAAAAAGACTTGTGGCAAGTTGTGAGTTGCCAAAAGGTTGCGGCATATTCATGGACAGGTTCTTTACCTCTCATGAACTTTGCAAATGGGCACGAGAACAAAACCTCACAGTCTGTGGCACTGCAAGAGCTAATCGCTGCTTTATACCTTACCTTTTCAGACCAGATCATCTAAAAAGTCTCGCCTTACAAGATTGTGAGAGTAAATTCCTTTACACAGAATTTGCATCCTTGACTGCTTACATTCCTCACAAGCATTCACAAAGAGACTTCAAAGTAGTTTATATAATGTCGTCTCAACATTTGGGAAGCATCAACTTGTTAGGTCCAAGACGTAAACCGGAGACTGTTGTCGATTACAATAAATTTAAATCGGGCGTTGATAGTTGTAATCGAATGCTAAGAGACTTTACTTCTTACAAAGCTTCAAGGAGATGGCCTTTTCTTTTGTTTTGTAATTATTTAGACATATCAGCTTATAACAGTTGGGTCATCATCAAGAGCAACGCTCCAGAAAAATTTCCATCGGTACAAAAAGGTGGGAGAAAGTACTTCATAAGAGATCTGTGTCTAAGACTTAGTCACCTTTCAATGATGAACAGATGTAATGATCCTCTCACCCACAGAATCACAAAGGAACTTATTTCATTTTACGGGATCCAACAAGATATACCTGAGATTGCTTCCTCTTCTCGTGGATATTGCTTTGTTTCTACTTGTAGACCAAAAAAGAGAGGAACAAGAAAGTGCGCAACATGCAAAAGGCCTATATGTAAAGCACACACAAAGTACATTTGTCAAAGTTGTGGAATTTAATTTTGCTCTTTTTTTATGCTAACTAATCAAAATTAAATATTTTTAAGTTTTTTGCTCAATTAATTTTTATTATTGCTTTTTATTCATGAATAAAGTTCATAATGTGAAAAGAAATTTAGTTACTTTCTTTAGATGGCGTTAAAGATCTACAGAAGAAAAAAATATACAGTTATTCACTATCAGTTTTTATTTTTGAAAAATTTGTTGTTTTTTGAAAATTTACATTATAATTTTAACATAGGTTTTATATAAGATAGTCGACGTAAATTTAGTTTGAAAATTACCATTGACGTAAAACTCCCGTTCCGTCTTGCGAAGGTTAATTACGCGGATATCCTCTCGAACGATTTAGTTAAGAGTGACAAACAACAAGCGATATATTCATCAGCGAAATATTTAGAGCGACCTACTCGTTTGACGATGCAGGCTGAAGAGACAAAATTAGTTACACTAAAATTTTTTATTTAAAACAAATAAAATGTATATTTACTTCAAGATTATGAAAACATCCTTTTAGAAAATCTATAAGTGGCGTTACTCTAAAAACAAATTCACAAAAACTGTGATTAACCATCTTAAGCATAATGCGAGCATATAGCCTTACGGCTGAAAGTGCTTTGATATCTCCAAACAACAACTTCTGCAGCCGTTATATCGTATGTAACCGCGTTTGTCAACAAAAAAAATTGTCTTACAAAAAACTTTACGTTTTTGATATTTTGAAAATCTCATCGATACACATAGGCCTCTTGCTCTGTAACAACATCCTGAAGTTTGTATTATTTGATCTTGGAAATCAAAGTTCTTGGTAAGCTATTAGGTAGTTTTATTTATTTTTTTCTACTAAATCTCCAAATATACACATCTTCAAAAAATTCGTCTAATAAACATTCAAAAGTTTTTTGTCAGCACTTAGAAACCGTGCGTCTATCCCTTCATCAACAGGAAGATAGACCAATGATAAAAGGCTCTTCAACTTTATTCCGATGTTTTCATTTGTCAAGCATTCGTTCGTTAAACCAGGAATTTGAATATGTCTCCACAAAGATTACCCAAAATAAAAAATGTAACTTCTTTTCTTTTATGTAAAGCTAAAACTGAAGCAATTTTAAAATCGGATAAAATTGAAGCAGGTTGCAATCTAATGCTGAGCTTTATTTTTAAAAGTTGAGCAATTTTTCTACAGGATTCTCTTGATTTGTTTGGAAGAAATCCATATAAACAAGAAAATAGTGTATTATTTAGAAGTATGTCAACTAAAAAAATGCCACCACAAACCAATGTTTGTAGCATGCAATCAATTTTATCATTTTGAAAGTCTCAAAGATAATAATAAATCTAAGTGAATTTTCTCCGACAATCGGCGTAACCTCCTACACTAACCACTCCTCTTTCCTTCATTTTGTTCTGGCGTTTGTTTGATAAAAAGACACAAATTTAAAATTGGTCATCTTCAGCACCAATTCTATATTCTATTGATATCTACTATTGCAGAAACAAAGATTGAAAACTTTTACTTGAGTTAGTTCTTTTATATTCCTCTGGTATATCAAAAAATTCCATCTATATTTTGGCATGGGGAGTGAATTTTGCGAGATTTTTTTGATTTATTGCAAATAAATTTTTATTATTTCCTATCGTTGTAGTTGTTTCATCAGAAATGTTATCCTCTAAATTAGTACGATCTTATTGTAGTTTTATATTCTTTGTCTTTTCTTGATAAATAAATAACCTTGGTATCGGAAAAGTTTTGCACTTCCCGATAAGCAAACAATAAACTCCATATTTTTCTTATTTAAGTTTTGATGTCTAAATTTTTGTTATTTTAGTTCAATTAAATTTAAAACTAGTCTACTTCACAAGTTTAAACACTTTTTTCCATACTTTTTATTAAGCTGAGCACTAACGGGTAATGAGATTAGTCTTTTTAACGTTAGATTCTTAAAGCATAATACAATATATGATATGCAAACAGAAGTGTTCATCTCTCAACTTTATAATGAGCGATAAATAATAATTATCGTTCTGTACAATTTTATTGGTGTGTCTCTATTTATTTAAGCGCTCAAGCGTATGAATGCAAGCCAAATATATGCTGGAGCATATTAGGGGAATCGTATATGTTTCGCGCATCGGCATCCAAATGGTTTATCAGGGAAAAGTTACTACTGCTCTTTCCGATTCTTTAATTCATTTTCCTCCAAATGGATAAAGACTCTGAAGAGTTAAACAACGACAGCTGATGAACTTTCAAAATCAAGACGTTTCATCGTTAAATTTTACCTGAGGCATTTAAAATCTAATCCGTATCGGTGGAAAAATTGAGATCGATACATCACTATACGATATTGTAGGAAAATTTTGGAATAGTTACACTTTTTCAATAATAAGCCTATAGATGGGTTATTTATATTATAATATATTTAACGATAAATAATAAATTCAGAAAAAAAATTTTTTTAAAATTGTAAAATTACACGGTGAAAATATTACTGACTGCTAATCTAACTAAACCGAGCACTTTTAGCCCTCCTTGGTCTGATTCTTTTTCTTTATTTTATCCTTCCCTTAGTTTGCTAGTTAAAGAGGGAGCTTTGAACTATAAATCTCAATCCGATCTCTATTGTTTTGCTTACCAATACGCTCTCAGCTTTTAGTCTAATTCATTTTCCTATACTTTATATGGTATCTAATTTTGCTCTTAATTCTAAACTGATCCTACCTTGGTAGCTCTACTTTTATCAGAAATTCATTTTGTTCAATCTATGTTCGAAAAAACCTTTTCAGAGATTTATTTAGCTCAGAATTTAAGCGATTTCATAACTTTTCTATTGAAGAGAATCCCTTTGTTGATCCTGTCTTTTTTATCAATATCATGTGTTTTATTTCAGTGCTTATGAGCAAATATCACTCTGAATATTTGCTAACCAATCCTTTTTCAGAATTCCTGTTCTTGGTGATTCCATTTATAATCCTCTTTTTTCATTTACAAAAACTTTTCCACCTCTAAAATATTCACTCATTCACACCGAAGTATGAATGAAATTTGATTAATATTTATAAAAAAAAATTGAGAAAAGCTATATCATTACATATTGATGTCTAACTCTAACTCTTTGAAAATTTTTAGATCACTTTTTTAGTCAATTGATGTTTGAAACTAATAAGATAAAGGTTTAAAGATTTTTGTTTCACAATGTAGGAGCTTCTTCTTCACGTTCAAGATGTTTTTTGAAAATCTCAATAGTAGATTTCTACACCAACTCCTATTTGATTGGAAAACGCTAAATCTTTCATGTAGACAAGTTACATACTCGTTTCTTAAAACAATATAGCTCCTGAAAGGATTACTATATCGACGATATAAAAGCACTTTATTGAACGTGTTACTATTTCATTTTTCTTATGATCATGCGTTCTCATTTCAATGTCCTTCAGCTCCCTTACTTAAATTTTTGTACTATAATAAATAACGATTGTGAGAACAAACTTGACAAATGATTTTTTTGAAAAAAAATGATTTTTGCCAATTCGATTGATACTTTCACCCACTTTTACACTGTAATGACCAAAAAGAAGTACAGAAATGAAAAACATGGACGTTATTGCATTAAAAAATTATTTTAAATTTGAGGGATATTTTTAGTCAGAATTTTATCCTCAATCAAAATTTTAATACTGATTTTCAATCAAAAGTGAATTTTTTGATTTGAGTTTTTTAAAAAAATAGAGTTTTTTTCAGAATTTGTTTTTTCCAAAATGTCAAATTTGATTGATAAATTACACGTATTCCTGCACCCTAATTGGGAAAACTAAGTCCCGAATGAAGGGAGGATCGTAATAGAAAAATTAAGAATAAAAAATATATTTTATTTAAAATATGGAAGTATGTTAATGAGATCATTTTCTGGCATACATCACTAATCCTATTTGTATACTATTATTTCTTTAAGTTCACTGAAGTGAGATATGACACCTGGCAGTGTGAGATTAATTGCGTGATAGATATATAAAGATCAAACAGATCATATTTTATAAATCACTGTTTTTCAATAATAGTTAGAGAGTTAAGTTTAGAATAGTTACTAGTTAGGTATGAAAAACAAATGATTCAATCGTTTATTAAAATTTATTTTAAGCAACAAAGTTCTTGATCGTATCATTTGAAAATCAAATGATAAAGCGGTGTGTTTGCATAATACCGTATAGCTACACAATATCTTTTACATTAATTCTATTAGTACTGCCACCTTCACTAAAAATTCAATTATACAAAATTAGCTGAATAATATCTCTTCAAATTTCTGGTTTTTTCCTAAAATCGTTAGCTGTTTTTTTATTTTCATGGTAGTTGAATGACCCTCTTATGTCAGAAAATGTCAATCAAAATTAAAATTCTTCAGAAAAATTTTGGTATTATCTGTAGTTAACCTTATAGTTTAGGGTCTATATTAGATACTCCCTTGAAAATTTATAACTATATACAGTTTTGAACGCATAACACTTTATATATTTAATTTTTTCAATAATCATGGCTACTTTTTAGAAAATGACAATCAAAATTTTGATTGATGAGAAATCTAATAAAATATTTCTTCAAATTTTACATAAAATGTATGTTTTTATACTAAATTGGCCATAATGTTTTCCTTTTTGGACTCAATTTTACATTTAGGATTAAAAATAACGTGTTAATCGAATTTGCGATTTACTTCTTAAAATTGTCTCAAAACACATATACTTTCTATTTCAAAGGGTAATTTCCATCATTTTTGATCATTGTCAACTGCTAAACACTTTTTAGTTTTTCGTCTTCTCCACCCAGAAAAATCGCGTTGTTTAATATCCTATAATATAATAGCATGTAATTCAGCGTATAATGAGAGCGATTTGTCTTTTAGCAGAACGAAGATTGGCTTTTAGGAGAGATTGATGAAATCTTTAACTCAACAAACAATAGTGATTTTCTGGGGTTGATAGCTAAATTTGACTTAATAAAATCAATTCTGTGACTATTAATTGATCTATCAGAGGTGTCCAAGAAGTCGCCCGCGGTCGACTAGTCGACCGCCAAGCTCAAGAAAGTAGACCTCAAGTAGTTTATAAACAATTAAGGAATAAACCAGAAATTAATTGTTGGATCAATTTTTTTTCTTATGAATTTCCGTTTCTATCATATTATCTATGTGAATGTTTCATGAAGTTTCATTTTCCCAATTTTTCGCATAGTTAATAATAATCAATCATATTGATAAAGATTTCTTATTTTAGGCTAAAATTTTTCTATGCGCAACATCACACTTACCTTCCATAAATAATCCTCATATTTTTCAAGATGATGAGGAAATTAAGGACATTGTATTATCATTATATGTTGGGTATGACAACTATATGTTGCAAACCTATGTATTTATGTTACCAATTAAGAGCTTTGAGAAGCTTATATTATTTCCGGTGGTATGCTATTTATTTAACTTTGATTATCTTTTCATCATGCAGTAGAATTGGTCTGATTGATGATATAAATTTTAAAAATCACCTATAATGATTCCGGGTCAAAACGTACGAAAACAAAACGTCTAAAAACTAAAACATTTGAAGAAAAACGTCCAAAGGCAATACATCCTATGTCCAAAATATCTTGAAATCTAAACGACTTAAGAGTTCTAAACAATTCAGTTTAAGCTTTTTGGTTTTAGAACTCTTTAATTCTAAGATGTTTAGATTTTAAGACATTTTGGATTTAACACGCTTTTTTTTCGGACGTTTTGGTTTTGGAAGTTTTGGTTTTAGGACGTTTTCGTCTCGGACATTATGGTTTTCGACTTTGCGACTATGAACCTTTTTAAATATTTTTAGAATTCTTTTAGACATATTGTGACACTAAGACATTTAGTAGAACTCTTTTTTCGGTATATCAAAGTGATTAAAAAAAATTTTACTTTTATGACTACAATTTTCAAAAAAAAAATTTTTTTAAGGTTTGAAATAGGAAAATTATATTAAATTTAATCTTATGCAATAAAGCAATAATTTATAATTTAAAGGAAAAGTATTAAGTAGAATTTTTTGATGTGTATTTTTTGTCAGATCTATTAAGAAACATTTTTTTAATCTACTTATAATTTAATTTTTTTTCGTTAATTCAGTGTCTCATTTTGCCTTACTGAACAATAGCAACCATATGCAAGTTTCTATGAAAGTTGAATATAAAAATTCTAATTTGTCTTTATAGCAACCTTTGAAGTCAATGTTAAAAAAATTCTAATTTAGTCTTTTATGCACGTGACACATTTACTATAATGAAGTATACTAAATTACTAAATCTATTTTAAATCTTTCAGTTATTCGACACAGTAACTTAAGAAAAATAACATCCTTGCTTGAATTTTTTTCTATTTGAAGGGCATGCTTGTCATAATTTTATTAAATCAAATTAAAAATAGTTAAATGTAAAAAAGTGAAATTAATGAAAAAAATCATTATAAAAAATAGTTGTCAACATAAATAATCAATTGATATTTAATTTAAAACCTAAAAAAAAATTTTGTTGCAATTTTGTTTATAATGTTCAACTTAATACCAATTTTTTACAAAATTAATCTTTTATAAGAGTACCTTTATTACTATCTTTTATTACCTTTTTTAGAAGTAGTTTTAACTATATTTGATTTTATCTTTGTGGCTGATAAATGAATGAGCCAGGATCATCTTTTAAAAAAAGAAAAACTTACCATTATCATAATGAATGGGAAGAGAACTACTTTTTTGTAATGAACAATAACAAGTGTTTATGTTTAATTTATAAGGGAATAGTTGCATTGCCTAAAAAAGCGAACGTGGAAAGACATTTTTTTAAAGTTCACAAAAATTATTCTATTGATTTTCCACAAAATACAGCCTTAAGAAAATCAAAAGTTAAACAACTCAAAGCAGAATTGCTTGAACAACAAAATAGCTTTTTTAAATACAACACAAGCTCAAAATCTACTACAATCGCTTCATTCAAAATTACTCAAACATTAATTAAACATAACAAATCTTTTAGCGATGGAGAAATAGTAAAATAAGCTTTCATCAAAGCGGGAGATGTTTTATTTGAAAACTTAAAAAATAAGTCCGAAATTATGACATGTATAAATAACTTGTCATTGTCACGAAATACTATTATGCTAAGAACAGAGGATATCAGTCAAGATCTTGAGCAAGCTCTACAAATTAATGTTGATAAGTGCGTTGTTCTCTCATTACAGTTTGACGAGTCGACTGACTATATTGGCACTGCTCAACTCTGTGTTTTCATCAGAATGGTTTTTGTTGACATGTCAGCCGTAGAAGAGTTGTTAACAATAATTCCGATGAATGAACGCACTAGAGGTGAAGATATTTTTAACTCATTCAAAGAATTTATATCACTTACAAATTTTCCAATTTCCAAACTGGTTTCAATTACAACAGATGGTGCCCCTGCAATGACTGGTTGCAATAATGGCTTTATTTCTCGTTGTAAGCGCGATGAAAAGTTTCCCAGATTTATTGATTATCATTGCATCATACATAATCAAGTCCTATGCTCAAAAGTTTTAAACTTTGATCATGTCATGGACATAGCTTTCAAAACTGTCAACTACATCAGGTCAAAGAGTTTATCGCGTCGAGAGTTTCGTGCTTTGCTAAAAGAGTGTGGAGAAGAACACAATGAATTGTTTTTTCACACAGATGTTAGATGGCTAAGCCGTGCTAAGTTTTTGACTCGTTTCAGAGAACTATTACCAAAAGTTTGCATTTTTCTTGAAACTAAAAAAATCAATATGTTCAATTGAGTGATTCAGAATGGCGCTGCGATCTAGCTTTTTTTTGCGACCTTACTGAGAATATAAGCCTACTAAATACCCAATTACAAGGCAAAGATAAATCAATAATTGAAATGGTTAGTCATGTAAATTCATTTAAAGAAAAGTTGAATATACAACTTAAACAAATGGAACGTGGCGACTTAAAACATTTTCCGAATTTAGATGACGAAAGAGGTGCTGAAAAAAGATTAAATGTGGATAGATATGTAGCTAGTCTAAGAACTCTCATGAATGAATTTGAAAAAAGATTCGAAAGTTTTAATAATATTGAAAGTATCACCACTTTTCTACTAAACCCCTTCAAGGAGGACGTGAGTATTGAATTTTTAGCTAAAAAAAATTGGCGACTTTCTACAAATTGGCAATTTGGCTGAATTAGAAGAAGAACTTATAAATATAAAATGTGACTTAAGTCTTAAATCAATGCATGGGTCGAAAGATTTTATAAAATATATTTTTAAAGATAAATACCCCAACATTTGGAGGGTATTTGCTAGTTTCCATTCGTTTTTCGAATCCACATATTTGTGTAAATCTTCTTTTTCTTCGATGAATAGTATAAAAACAAAACATAGATCTCAATTAACTAACGAACATTTGCAGACATGTTTAAGAATCGCCCTGACAAATTTCGATCCAAATTTTGAAAAAATAGCACAAAATATGCAGTGCCAGGTTTCATCTTCAAAAAAAATTAGTTTTTATAATTTTTAAGTTGTATATTTTGAAGTTAATAAAAATTTTTTTTACTTATATAAAACAACAAAAGTTACATTTGTTTTAAGAATATTAATTATTTTTTATACTTTCAAGGTAGACCGCCAAAAATTTCTACAAAAAAAGTAGCCCTTATATAAAAAAAAGTTTGGCCACCCCTGATCTATATAATTTAGAAATTTTTTTTATAAATTGTAAAAAAGATCTTTCGCAATTTCATTATATACTAAAGATACTTTTTAATCTAAAGTTAATCTATCAAGGTACTAAGTTTTTTCATCAGTCACACTTTGAGTGGGAATGTTGAAGAATGAAAAAATGAAGTTAGAATGATGGAGTGGAGCCAAAGATCATTGGGTATCAAAGTACATCAGGAAGACTTCATTGCCGACCCATCCACAAGATTCATTTAGTGAAAAAGTTCATTAAAATTTATGGCTCAAAACCTGTTTTTATTAAGCAATAAACGCAAATCAAGAATAAAAAAGAGTGGTAAGAAATTTTTGGAGCCATTGCGTAGCGCTTCACTATGAATGAATAAATAAATATAAGAAGGTTTAAAATTAAAAATATTTATTGAAAATCAATTATAAATGGCAATCATTTTGATAAGTTTTATTAAATTGACGTAATTAATCCAAACATAATAAATTGTTTTAACAAATTCAACATATGTATACAATTTTTCACTTGAAAAATTGGATGAAAAGATTAACAAAAAAGTATTTCTTTATAATATAAAAATAAAAAGAATTCTGTATTTTAATTGATACTTTAAAATTACTAAAAATTAGACTGCGTAGATTAAATCGGTTCTTAAATGTACTTATGCAATTCATAGTAGAAAGATTTATGGATATTTTTGAAGGTAACTTCATCTCCCAACTCCAAACAAGATAAAAACGAACCAATTGAATTTTGTTTTACTTCAGGAGTGATGTTGGTAAAGGTAGAAAAGATTTGAAATAAATGCTTTGCTATGCATTCTAAAATATCTTTTCTTGATCCAACAACACTCTTATGGAATGTTATGAGAATGCAGGTAGAACAAGCAGATAATATTTGATCAAGAAACTTATCATTTTGATTTGCAAATGAGCCAACTTTTGCTTTCAATGGAAGGGAAAGGACTATGAATAAAATGAGGGAAAAAAGTTGCATGTTATCATTAATGATTTTTTCATCAAATAAAATAAGTTTTTCAACTACTTTATACACAAAATCCAAGGATAACTTGAAGCTTGAAGTATTGGTAGCAAATGTAAAATCGAGAAGCATAACTTTAAAAGAAGTTATAATACTGTGCAGCAATTGTTTTGGTTTATTATTTGAACATATATCTATCAACAAATTTGGTGGTTTTGAAAAGGAAAAAAGGAAAGTACAGAAAGACACGTGTAAATCTTGGAGAATATCTCGTATATTTTCGGCATTTTCCGCTTCATCACAAAACTCTGAGTATTCTTGCTGTATATTTATTAACGAAGTAGTGCCTTCGGAAGTACCAGTAAAAAAGCATTGGAGTGAAGAAATGAATGAAATTATTTGTGAAAGAAACTTGGAAGTATTCTCTTCACCCAAAACTCTCACGAAAGAATTTGTATACTTTAGTAACATTTGAGTACATAAGCGAACAAGATTTGTGAGCTGGCAAGCACTCTTAGCCAGAACATAGCCGTTAATGTCAATTGAATCCTTGCTACCAATTTCATTTTTTATAGCGGCATTAGGCGTTAAAACATTCAAAATAAGAGGGACAAGAGGAAGAAGTTGATCATTACTACAAACTATTACAAGGCGATTTATATACTGCCTGAAAGAGTTTTTGATCTTGAATAAGGATGGTGAAAGGTTCATATTATATATTTGCAGGTTTAATTGTTCGATATAACGTAAGTACAATTGAACAATTTCTATATATTGAGGTGTACAAATAGAAAGCGGTTGAACCGAGTCAACATCTTGGGAAGTTGACATTGATTTTGTTGTCGCAATTAGTAAGGAAGTGAGTGATGATATATTGTTGGAAACTGAAAGAAAATTAGAACTCTTGTTAGAAGCATTATTGAAATAAGAAAACAACTTTTTAAAAGCGCTATCTAATTTGGAACAGATTGGTATTAATAAACTTTTAACTCCATCAAACAAAGATACATTTGAAGTTGGTTGAATAATTAGTACAATAGCACATTCATACAAAATGCATATGCTTTCCAAAGATAAATACCGGAGAGATACTTGGTTTTTATCAAAAGAACGGCTATTTTCTTTGTCCAAATTGAATGAATGATACGAAAATGAGTCAAATATAGATCTTAATTCACATAACAACATTTCTGAGAAAGAGTTCAACTTACTTCTATAATCGCTGATTAATTTATGAAAGAGTGAAACAGTTGCGTTACAAATTTCATTACTATTATTGGCCAAAACTGAATTATTAAAAACTTCCAAATAACTTTTTAACAAAACTTTTATAACATTTTCATTTATTGGACTAACTTTCTCCAAATAAAATCTCATAAATTCAAAAAGTAATAAACGAATTTTTGCATCAGGAAAACTCAGAATATCATTTTTTTCAATACTATTAAAGATTTGACGTAACATTTCCTTGTATGTATCTTTAAAATGATTTTCTTTGCTTCTAAACAAAGCTTTCATACTATCATTCATAGTAATTAAGATACATAAGCTCAATTCCATATCTGAAAAAGAAGAGAATAAGCATGGAGATGTAAAAGGAAATAGGATAACGCTTGACGAGATATTCAAAAATAGGTTTGGAAATTTCTTAAAAATTTTAGTTAAGATAGACAATACCTGCTTACGAAAATCGTCGAATTTTATATTAGGGTAAGAAAGAGATAAAACTTGCATAATATTGGTAGCATTATCTGTAGGCATCTTAGACGTGCTTAAAAGTATGATTACCAATTTTCTAAAATTCCCTTCAACTAAATGATTAACTGGATTCAAATCAACAGAAAGAATATTTATGTACTCATTCAATGAAGGAAGAAAACAGGAAGATATAATAAGAGATAGAAGCGAACATTTTTCCATTATCTCGAATACAATTGGTAAGTATTTTAAATTTATGCTAACACAAAGCTCATCTCTTGATATGGAGTTTTTATCTGAATTCTTTTCTTTTACTTGTAGTAAATAAATCTCGGATATGGAACAAAACATTTGATTGTATAAAATTGAAAGATTTCGCAAACATTCAATGTGGCAAATATTACTGTAATCATTATCATCAAAATTAAATAAATAAGAGTTACTAGCTAAATTAGCATTCTCGAGAAGTTGATAAATAGCATTTATAATATAAAATTTATTTTGTGAAGGCATCCCTTTCATAACGATAGATTTTAAGACGTTTAAAACGGAAGTCTTTATAATAAGGTTAAAGTCCTTTAAATATAATAAAAGTTTATCAAATATTTCATTATTCACAATTATAGAAACGTCGATCCAATTTACGTACAGAGAAAGGCAGTTCAAAGCATCAGATGATAGATTTACATCAACAAATTCATAGGTACTTATAATTTTTTGTAATGAATGTATGGCTTTGTTTACATCAGATATACGCATTTTATCTCGTACACATTGTGTTAAATTCGAAACACCATGACTTGTAACTTCACTGTCAATTGTTTCTAATACGCGCAAATAAAATTTTGCGCCAATAAAGCCTTTTTCTAAAATCATATTAATCAAGTCAAAAAAATCATCCCAATTATTGCAGGTATAATCACATTTGAAAAGCAAAACTAATACATAAGAAGCTTTGTTTAGGACAAATGAACAAGGCACTCTCGAACTTGTAACAAAACTTAAAATAATTTCAATGATTTGCTTTTTAATGATATCTTTTTGTGATAGAGAAACCTTACAATAGAAGACATTTATATAACTTTCCAACAACTGAAGACAGAAAAATAATGATTGATCGGAAAACACTTGGTCTTTATCATGATTCAATAAAAAGGAAGCAACTAATTCCCAGCTATTTGAATTTTCTTTTAATTTCTCAAAATTATAAATTAAATTTGAAGGAAGTGTGTTAATAGAAGACAAAATTGGCTTTAATTCTTTTAAGGCTGATTCCATATATTAAACATCCAAGAGTGTAATATGTACTTGCTTGATAGATTTATTACATTTTAGGCATATACATAATAATTTACAACTATAAAATGGATTATATAAGAGGGAAGGATAGCAGATAAAAATTAAATCATTAAAAAATTATATTTTACGAAATTTCCATAAATATGATTAGAACGTTTGGGAAACAAAATTATAGAAAAATTAAAAAGTAGAAATTCAACTTCTTGTACCTTTTGTTAAAATATGTTTTATGTTGGTTCGTTGATTGGTTTTTTATATCAAAACACTACTAGTCATTAGGCTATATGCTTGAAAATGGTGGTTTTATTTTTAAGAGTAGGGAATATTGATGACAGAACCTATGACCTACAACTAATGAGCTAATTGAGGCTCTATGTTTAATATTTTAATTATAAATTTGTTTCAAAAGATAAAATAACCAAAAAATTGTTAGCTTTTGAAATGACGCTGGATTCTTAGACAAGCCTGGACGCTATTAGACACCATGTTATATCTTAGTCGAGAATTCTCTCTATTTTTCTAACCTACAAATATACTATCAATTTATCAAAAACCCGTTTATAATCTTGATTAGTAATCTAGATGACTTCTTATTTCAATAACAGTTAACTTATTTGATTAATGATTGAGAAGGTGCAAATCCTGTTTTTATGACATGTCTTATAACTTATGAGTCTTATGCTAATATTGAAAAAATAGATTAAACAGTTCTGATTTGATTTACCACTTCCATGCTATTTGCCATTCAAACCAAATCTCGAACATATTAGAAGTCAGTTGATATTAGAGTTGCGTTGGACAAAATAAAGCAAAACATAGACAAAAGAGATGAATCCATCCTATTGAAAATGATAGGATTATTTAGATAAATTTGAAATAAACCATTGTGTCAAATTTTTACGACATTAATTTTTTTAAATGAGACCCAAGCTATTAAAAATGATTAAGCGAACGCCATGCCAAAAATTTTTACAAAGTTTATGAACCATTATTTTAGCTCAACAATAGAACAAAATTATTCATATACGATAATCCACAACTGCTCATTGGATGTAATTAAGTATATATCACTCCTTAATGCTATTTACCTGTTTTTAAAACCGATGGTCCCAATTGCACCCTATTTTGTTAGATATGCTATACTCTAATCAAGTGAAGGTTGTATACCATGACCCTAAAAATGACTCTATTTTGTAACTCTTTAGGGAACAGAATTTTAGGAATCAAATTTTACCAAACAAGATTCGTAACACAGAAAACCTATACATATATTCTATTAAAAGTAAATTGTTTGGAAATACATTTAGGACTTGGTTGACTGTTTATTTAATATTTGGCAAATATAATAACGCCATTTTTCCTAACTTGTGTATTCTATTATATTAATTTATCTCTTTCAGTTACAGTAATCAATATAAATAAACTTTTTATGCTTTAATTAAGCGTTTCCCAAAGGGGGCCCCGAAAAAATCCCAGGGGGGAACGGAGATAATTTTCAATTTTAAGAAGCAACAAAAATTTGGAAGAGAGTCACAATAATTCAAAAATTAGCTTATTGGATGAGTTTACGAAGATATGTTTTATATTATTAGTTATTTATGCTAATCTAGAAATAAGTATATTTAAAATAATGACAAAAAAAGCTGTTTTTTGATTGAGGAGAGTTGCTTAATGAAGAGAGAAATCAAAAAGGAGTAAAAGGATATCCGAAACTTTTCCGATGAATTATAAATTTTAAACTTTAATAATATTTTTTGCTTTAATTGTCAATATTTTTAGAGGGCACACTTCATTGATTAAATCATTTATCGAGGATTTAAAACTTACTTGAAAAAAGTTGTTCTAGATGTAGTTTTTGTTCATTGTGTTCACTCATTCAAGTTGTAGTAAAACCAGAATAAGACGATTGATCGTAGTAACGATATAAGGCAAGTTAGGTTATAAAAGTACTATAATGATGCTAAAGTGATGAAATAACAGCAGTGTGTGTGTATATATATATATAACAAGTGTGCCTTATGAGTATAAAGTAATATGCACGTAAACGTATATCAAGGATTTACATTTAAGTATTATTCTAGGTGCA
>JAUIRK010001058.1:0-10000 GCA_030549495.1 Nectonema munidae
TATTCGGTTCTTATGAAAATTAATAAATATTTTTAAAGTGAACAAAAAAAAATTGTGCAATTTAACAAAAAAATTTAGTCTCTTGCAAAATAAAGAAATATCCCATTTCTCCCAGAACTGAATAGCATAGATATTAAAGATGTATAATTAAGTGGAAATTTCTCTAGATCAGATTCAACTTTCCAAGTGGGCAAATCTGAAATTGAATCGGGGGTATCATCACTTTCAACATTACCATTTTTCTAATCTTTAGATCTGGGGCTATGTTAGCCTCACAAACTTCGTTTTGTAGTCTAAGAGAAATTATATATATATATAAAGATTATGAGAGAAAAATTCTTCCAGGAAAAAAGCGCCTTTTTAAAATCCTTCTTATGTAGATAATATTTCAAAAATTTTGAGTCGTGTTTGCCTTCTTTCTAACCAAGAGAATCTTTCATTTTGCTGAAACAACATTTTCCAACATATCAGCTCTCTAATCTAAAGAAAAGCTCAAGGAGAACTCAAAATACCAGCTAAAATAAAGTAAACATACATTTTTTCGCTTTCAGTGTTTTCCCGAAAGCTTTTCAACGCTTTGAGGACCATAATTTTAAAGACTAATCGTCTGATTTCTTTTTCAATGCACTTGTTTATATTTTAAGCGGACGATTTTTATTTCTTGGTACACCGCTGGCACACTGGTCCGCAAAGAGTTAGAGCGTAAAAGAGCCGCTACGGACCATTTTTCATTCGCACACATAAAAAATTCACGCAACGCTTCTCATTGGGTAATACATTTTTTTTTGCTTTGAATCGATACATGAATATAATCATGAGAAAAAAAACCTTTTATTAGTGTTAATTAGATAAATTATGAAAAAAGCAAACCGTCTATATTTTGTACAATAATAACGACATATTAACAAGATTGAGAGATGACAACGACTTACTAATCTGAAGGCTGGATAAGAGTCTTTCATCAGTTGATTTACACATCTAAATTTAGATGTATTGTTTTGACTATTTGATAAAGAGAGGTAAATTTTAAATCAAAAATTTTGTCTCATTCTATGATTTGATATATAATTACAATTTATGAAAATTAAAATTGAGTTTTTTCTTGAATTTTTTTTTAATTTTAATAAAGCTTACATATTCCACACTGTACTCTCTTAAAGGACAGGACATTTTTTACAAGTAATTGCAACTATTTTTTAGCTTTAAGATTTTTATTTTAGAAAATTAAAATGTAAGTTAAATTTAAAATCTCATTTTAGAAATGAATGGTTGCAAGATCCGCTAAGAATAAATCTTCAAATTTAAATGCAAATTTATTGCAATTAGTGATCTTTATTTATGTTTTCATTACAAAATTATTGTCATGTTGATGATCTTTGCAAAAACAATATTGAAGACAGTAAAATCGTAACAAATATGAGAATGCTGCGATCAAAATGCAGCAATACAGAATCTTTTGTTCAAACATTTTGAAGAGGTAATCAAAAATACTACAGCTTATAACATCAAATCAACTTATATAACAGAATACAACGTTTTGGGTGTGCCTATTATTTACTTTTGCAAAATTTCTCTTGAGGCACTTTCAACTTCCCATGGTTTTGTTCAATTTGATAAATGTGATGCAAAAATTATGGTTGAAGAAATAAACTTATTATTAGTGAAAAAGGAGTTTTTAAAAAATTCATTGCAACAAGAACCGATAACGCTAATGATGACTGGTATAAATAATGCACTATGCAGATTGTTAAAATGAGAGCTCGCTTCTTCTTCTTTGATTTTAACAAAATGTGTGTCCTTCTATTCAGCTCAGCTTTCACTCTTGCTCTCAACGCTTACCTAGAAACCAGGAGTATTTTGAAAGCAGAAACACATAAGTGGTTCTCAACAATTCGTCCCTAGGAAACTAAAATACGAATCGTTATACAATTCTTTAAACGCTGAGCAAAACCCAATGAAAATATGAGCATGCGCTGAAACATAGGTGATTTCAATTCACCAAACTTTTGGAACAAATTGTTAAACAATAATGGGCCGTTAAGAATTCATTTTGCTAACACAAGAATAAAAAAGAAGCTTAACTGCTGATATGCCTTTGGATTTGTATGGAAATGGAAAAAATCTAATAAAATATTTATAAAACCTTAAATGTTCTCCTCATTATTTTTAAATATTTTTCTGTTTCATCTTACTTAAGACTAGAAAGGCGAAACGGTCATCCGTAACCTTTTATATTTTTCAATTAAATATCATTCATGCCTTAATAATTGTAAGAATGTATATTACTTAAAGAATTTGACTAAATATATACAAATTATTTTTTAATGCAACATAAAAAAACAAACTTTTCAGTGCAAATATTTTTTTCTTTATATACCTATAATGTCTTAAAGGGTCAAATTTGACCGATGTATAATATTACCTGATCGACATCAATTCTTAATTTTATTAGATATCTATTGACATGTTTTTACGCCCGATACTTTTCTATCATAAACTATAACACTAATTTTGAAAACTAACAAAGCTTGTTTGTAACGTTGATTGATTACGACGTTATTGATTATTTTAACTTTCTTTTCTTCTCTAATTGTAGTTCCTACTTCCTATAAATGTTCATCTGAATTTGATAAATATGAAAGTGTACATGAGGAATATTTATATTCATACACATCTGATACTGATAAAGAAAAGTCTTCATAGCAATTGCTTAGTAAAAAATGTAGTGAGAAAAAGACCTAGAGAATATTTTAAAGGTTCGCCCTCAACCAAAGTCATTTGCACAAGAGACTCATTGAAATGACAAAAAAGATTTAATGGCTTTATGGTAAAAACTGTGCGAAAATAGACGGTTCTACATTAAAAAATTGTGAGAATTGATTTATCAGAATGATCTTTTATTGATATACGATATGCTAAAAACACACATCTAAATGATTTATGGAAAAAATAATGAGGACCTTGTTTGTTTGCAAATGGGATGAACCGTGATAGGTTCCGAAATATAATGAAACATTTAAGATTTGATGATTTCCCTTAAAAAAACAAAAAATGCGCCAGGATAGTTTTTCCTCTATCAGTGATATTTGACAAGTTTTAAACAATTCGCAAGCAAGCTTTATTCCTAACGAGATACTAACGATTGACGAGCCACCTCAAAGTTTTTATGAATTTTTCATGAAGGGATCTAGCAATCAGTGAAGCATGAATTTCAAAATTTACTGCTTAAATTCAACTGCATAAATCCCATTAGCCCAGCTAAATAACTGTTAAAACATATTTGGATATGATCATCATCATTATTATTATTATTAAAAAACTGTTTTTTTGTAAAATAAATTCGAACCAATGTTGTAATTTAGTTTACTGATAAATAATAATAAAAAAAATTTAAACCCAACTCCTACTTCTTCAGTATCCACTAAAGAAGTGAAGTCGCTATGCTCATAAAATATACACTTGATTTTTTTATTTTTCAAAGTACTTAAAGAAATCTTAGTAATTCTCAATTTTATCAGATACCGACTCACACTTTACCCTTTAAAAGCTCCAAATCCGACTTAGCAAGGCCGCTTCATAAAAATAAAAGTGTAAATCACGATGTAAGAGACCACGGGCACTTTTAAACGTTAGGCGAAAGGGTCGTGAACCAATCACGTTGGGAATCCCTGAATTGCTATAATTCAGATTTATTTTGAAAGGCCTCTATATTTGGTAATATCGTTAGAAGTATAAAAGAATGATGCAAAGATGCGGATTATGAGGTTGTTGCATCTCGCTTAGAAATAGAGTTATAAAATGATAAAAGTTAATATAGAAATTTTTACTTTCTGTATATACCTGTATATTCGTCTAACAATGTTCTTCCTTCATCACAGTCATATTCTTCACACACGAGTTCAAAATCCTTAATAATAGACATAAAATAACGTACATATGTCCACATTTTAATTAGTGATAAAACGATTAATCGTAATCAGAATCAAAAATAGTGAAAATGGTGCGTTTTCAAGTATCGGTAAAGAAAAATCGTATCTAGAAAGTTTACTACGCTCCTCGATACTTTTATTCCGATTCCTCGAAATGTATAAGAACTGTGAAAGCTTCAATAAACATCGATGATGCGTGGACATCTGAAATCTTAACCGTTTCAACATTTGCTTTCAATTTTGCTTTACATTACATTTTATATTAAAATTTTTATGTTTATAGTTCTAATGCAGGGGCGCAAATCCTCAAAATTATTGGAGGCGAATTTTTTTGTTACATTTTTCAAACTGGTCTGGAAATACCAAGGGAGACGAAATATTCAAGCAATCCTTTAAAATATAATGTATACATCGCATATGCGACTTTATAAGACTACTTTATATTTTTTTACAAAATTGATGAAATTTAAAAACTAATTAATTTAATAATACTAATGGAGAATTTAAGAGAGAAGACTTTGAGAGAGGAGAATGAAATGAAAACAAAATGAGCGAGATGTTTGGATGAAAATGATGGAAAAAAGGATTTGAGTGACAGAGAAACGGAAAGAGTTATTGAGTGAAATGATATGAAAATTTGAAGCATGTCCCACTTGTATGCATGGTATGTCATTTAAAAAATGGAGCAAATGTCAAATCCATAAATGGTAATGTCCTAGTGATGTCATCAAATATTATTGTCTCCGACTATGCTGTTGGGAATATTATCCAATCCATAATAAAGAAATCACGTTTAGCAAGTTGAATTCTGATTTGGTATATGTAACAGTGGGATAGAACATTTTTGCATTTACAAGTGACAGGTTTTGATAAATTGGTAACTGCGCTTTTAAAAGAATTTCAGATATTTAACTAGCACACACACATATAGTAGAAAAGTGATTTTCATTACTGTCACATGCATTGACAAATTAATATTATCATAGCGTTTCGAAAAAGGTTTACATAACGCATATACACTAGTTAACCTTTAAGACAGACGGGATATATATGTCCGTTCATATAAAATTTAAATTTGGAAATTAGAAAATCCGAAGGCCAACACTGAAAAGAGATGCACAAAGTTTTGACAGTCCATATGTTTTTTTGATTAATTGTACTCACGTGTCTTCTCATTTTTGTTTATGCCTGGGATTCGTAGTTTCATTGTGAAAGAAGATTGCATGAAGCCTCCTACCCGAAAATAGTGATGATGAAAGCGAAAATTATGAAAATTTCAACTTGGATTTTGAGGATCAGCAGTATTTGGAAGATGATGAAAATCAAGCAGAAGAGATTGAAATTGTAGATTCTCAACTCAAATAGTACACTCCGTTTGTTTCACAAGATCTTGAAATTGAAGATTTTACATGGACAAAAAGAGATGAGTGTTTTTCCATACCGTTGTCCTATAGAAGTTGGGGTAAGATAAATGATGAAATTGAAAACAAATAGTACGAATGTTATGAATTTTTTCGAAAACTTCTAATTTTGACATTCATGATTTAATCAATAAAACCAAAATTTACATGAATCAAAAAGCGTACATAAATTGTCAAGGTTGAGGGATTATTGGAGTACGTGTTCAATTTTGGGAGTAATTTTATCACTAATCTAATGACTCGCGATCGTTTCTTTTTTTTACGTTCTGTTCTACATTACAATGACAATATTAAGTGTCTCCCTATTACAGATCCAAAACATGATAGAATTCATAAAGTTAGAATAGTATTTGAGCATTTCAATAAGGCTTTTCGAATAGCTATGACTTCTAATCATCAGCAATCAATTAATGAGCATATGATTAAGTTCAAAGGACATCATTTTGCTAAACAGTTTATAAAAAATAAACCTGTAAAATAGGGTTTTAAGCTTTAGTGGCGTTATGATAGTTTGTCTGGTTATCTTTTTGAGTGTGATTTGTATGCTCGGAAGGGAAAACTGAAGAAGCAAAGAATGGGTTTACACTTGGTGAAAGGGTAGTAAAAAAATTGGCCAAAAACTTGAAATGATCTGGAGTAGAGCTATACATGGACAACTTTTTTTCTTCACCTAATTTGTTTAGAGACTTGGAAAATAATAAAAATTATGCCTGTGGAACAGTGAGAAAGAATCTTAAAGTTTGCAGAATTTTTTTTACCAGACAAAAAGAGGAGACATTGAATACTTTGTTTCTGGTGCTTGTGGAGTTGTCAAATGGATGGACAACAGGTCTGTGTTTGTTTTGTCAAATTTTTTAAAACTAAAAAAACTAAGTTTATAGAAAGGAGGTAGGAGTCAAAAGAAAAAGAGAAGATGTGCTGTCTAAAAATTGTATCAGAGTATAATAAATATATGGGAGGAGTTGATACAATGGGACATAATCTTATTATAAAAATGAAAGAAGATGAAAGACAAAATATTCAAAATCTTTTTTGAGTTATTAGAAATTGAATTGAATAATTCATACATTTTAAATTAAAAAAAATCGAAAACTCGTTCTCCAACAAAAATCAAACTTGTCTATCTTCGGTTGAATTTAGAATGGAGATTACAAAAGTATTAACATCTGATTTTTGATCAAGAAAAAGGAAGATTCCAGAGAGTTTGTGCCCAGCACATATTATTACAACTACGACATTACATTTAGTTGAAGCCGTTGAAAAAAGAAGATGATGCAAGTTATGTAGTTCTAAAAAAGAGAAGTCAAAGACCTCGTTTCGATGTATGACTTGCTCTATTTTTCTATGTTGTTCCACAAAAAGAAACTATTTCAAGCAATTCCATGAACTTTGATTTTGTTCCAGTCAATAAAATTTTGTATTAAAACTCTTTACTTTTTATTACCCTTCAGTCCGACAGTGACAAATATGTGACAATTCGTATTCTTGACTAAAACATGAAAAATAATATTTTTTAAAAAAAAATTCTTACATAATTTTAAGAATATGCAATATATGAAAAGATAAAAATAAGAAAAAAAAATTCTCGGACTGAAAGGGTTAAAAAAATCCAAAATTATTTGGAGGGGCGGCGCCCTTATTCTAATGATAAAAAAGTTAATTAAAAACTAATATCAACAAAAAAATTGAAAAATGACCCGCAAGATTTATTTTTTGAATAAAAAGTTTTTTACCTATAATTAGAAAAATAGGTTTAACTAAATTCAAATTTTTTTCATACAAAAATTTAAAAATGGAGTAAACAAAATCTTAGTAAATTGAAAAATATCACAATTTTATAATTATTATTTATTTTAGTAGCATGGTTATTTAGTATTTTAAGTTAAGTTGAGTAGCTTCATTTTTATATTGATTCCACCATTATTTCTTTTAATGATTTCTTATCAGGAACGTTGACGTTTATTTCACATTTGACTTGATGATCAAGAAAATATTTTGAATAGAGAACAATATAATACTGGAGGACGATAAAAAGTTTTAAATTCATTATTGTTAACAGCAAAAGTTGCCGTGATTTTTGTTCCATAAGCCACGCTCCTTTAAATTCTGTATCAGCATCAAAAACTTTAAATTCTTCTATAAATTCAAAAAATTCAGATGCATTTTTTTAATAAATCTTCTTATCTTCCCCTAATTTTAATATCCTTTTTTATAAAGCAAATACTTGTATAAGCAATTGTATAAGTATATAACTAGGGCTCTGGCTCACGATCTTGATGAGAAAGTTGATCTACACGCACATAGAAAAAGTTTGCCCATTCCATATCTAAACTCTCTAATAGCAATGGTTTAATATTGTTAATTGGATGTGATTTGCATTTTAATTTTATATGAATATTTATAGATTACATAAAGAAAAGTCGTTTAAAATGGAAAAAAACTTACGGATAATTCAGTTTTAATTTTTTTCAAAATTACACGAGCATGAGAATTTAATTCCTTCAATCCATTCTTATTAGCAACATTTATTGTTTTCTAAAAATAGAGCTATAATAATTTTAATATATTTTGCGCCAAAAATAAACAAAAAATGTCAACGTAAAAAGGAAAAACAGACTCATTTATAAAATAAATCATAATATATTCACATAAAAAATAATAATTCGAATAATCAGTAGAGAAATATTTGTCCAAGAAAGATGGCTAAGTTATTAAATTTTTAGAAAATAAAGAAATTAAAATAAAAATTTAGAGCAAACAAATAATGATCAATAATTTGAGATGAATAGAAAGTAGGTTAAAGCATTTGCTATATTTGGACCTCTTCTGGGTCGGGTTCAGGACCAGTTAACTCAAGTCCTCTTTTGCGACGGTTAGGTTGCCTAGTTTTAATGTTAGTCCAGTACGGATCTGTCTTATATTTAACGATCAAGTCCGTATAAGGTTGTTAATTAAATTAAGACCGATCTTATCTGGTTAATTAAATATCATCATTTTGCTTGTATATAATATATTCACTTGATAGCAACATTATTAATCATATCGATAAAAATAATAAGTATATGGAGTTTTAAATTTAAAACTAAGTGCTATAGAAATACTAATCAAAAATTCCTCCCTTCAGCACATTTTCGTCAAATGGATATTCTTTAGTTTATCTTTATATATTGAATCAAATTCTATGTAAAAATATGAGCCCAAGCAAAAAATAAATTAAAAACTTTTTTAGGGGGTTAAATAAATTAAAAACATAGAGAATAAATTTATCTTTATTTATTAGTGTACTTTTTATAAAATTATTTGAAATAACTCAAGATAAACAAGAAAAAAATATTATTGACAAGATACATACGATTTTTGAAAATTAGGTATGAAAAAAATTAATTGTAGACTAAAATATAAAAATTATACTTCTATATTATTTTCAACTAATTTAGATAAGTTTTGTATCTTATTTACAAATAGTGAAACTGAAATAAGCATCATTTCATTTTTAGGCAAAATAATAATTAAAATTTAATTAAAAGTTTTCATTTTAAATTATTTTTACTTAGTTGGTTGGTTGGATATCAAAGCATTTTCTTTCAGCTCTAAGGCTTTTTGAACTATCAGATTAATCTGGCGAAAAGAAAACATATGATATGATTTGTCAACCATATACAGGTTACATTTTCATGAATGCTAGATGTTTATCATATTTTTTTAGGGTAGTGAAAATTTTTTTAGGGGAGTTTGAAAATTAGCTGGAGCTTAAGAAATAGTTAGGAGGAGGGGGGCTTGTGCCCCAAAATTTAATAGGTATCACGTACTCTGGTCGGGAGCAACTGTTAAGCTGAGAGGTGAACCCTAATAACAATTGAGGCTAAGATTATTTTTACTTAATATCATATAAAAAAATTAATATCGAAAATTTTTCCGATGAAATTTATTCAATAAAAAAAATATTATCTTATCAAAACTAAAAAATTTGAATAATTAAACAATATTTCATTCTATATAAGGACTAATACTACGAGCTATAAAATATAAGAATAAGACTACAATATGTATAAAAGATAGGTTGAATAGATTAGATGATCTTACAGCAACTAATAAGTTCAATATAAATTTCACAAACAGAATAAATAATTCTAGCTCAGAATTTAATATTCCTTCTCAAAAAAATACACCTAATTCTTTTGAACTCAATCTTAGCACGTAGGAGGAAATAAAAGCCATTATTGATTAATAAAATAATAATAATAGCGAAGATATATCAATAAAACATAAAATACTATCTAAGCATCCCTTTATCTATTAATTTTGCTTTATCAAATAACATGTTTCCTCAAGTTTTAAAACTACATAAAGTTATACCTATTTATAAAAAAATGATAAATTTTCAATTGACTTTTGATCGTTAAGCCATTCCTCTCTAATCAAAAATCTTTTCAATTGTAATCTTAGTAAAAGTTAACAATTTATCTTCTCTTCATATCTAAAAAATAGATTTCAACTAAATGATACAAATTCAGATATTCAACTTCTTAAGACGGGTGTTCCTCAAGGATCCATTCTTGCACCAATTTTCTTCAAGAATGTTATTAATGATATATTTCATATCAAAAGACTTTTCTCCTATATCTTCTTTGCTGATGACATTTGCGTATA